>CABPRJ010000024.1:785609-813022 GCA_902439185.1 Cinara cedri
CGTAAGTATAAAAATATATCACGGTGTTGTAAAAAAAAAAAAAAAAAAAAAAAAAAAAATATTATAATTATACCGAAACGGTATTTTTTTTTTTTCCCCCCGAGTATAAAATGTATTATTATACTGACGAGAAAAAAGATTTTATTTATTTTTTTTGTACTTGTTGATTATTACGAGTACTATTTTATTTGGTCCTTTGTTTTTTTTTCCAAAATTTCGATTAACGGACATGAAAAAAAAAAAAAAACACAACGATAATTTGTTTATAACTGTTCTTTTTCGAATATCCGGGATGGAAAAATTATCGCGAATATTATAAAAAAATTTTTAGACGTAATACCTCACCTAACGGATACGATAAAGTATATTTCGCGAACTCGTTTTTCGATATACATATTTTGTTGTGTATTTTTTTTTTTTTTTTTTACAACGCCGATGTACCTACTATTATATTTACAGGAGCGCGTAAAGTATTACAAAAAAAAAAAAAAAAAAAAAAAAAAAAAAAACCGTATCAATATTAAGGATTTCGGATACACGTTGGAAATATTATAATATAATATGTGAAGGAATTAAATTCAATATTCCGGAGCACGTTTTTTTTTTTACGTCCGGCTTATTTCCGTATACTTTTAGTATATTTTTTTTCTACCAATTTTTTATTTTTTCTATCAATAATCTCGCTCCGAAATAGCATAGGCACGATGGCATTTTCTAAAAGTTCTGGCAGTTGTTGAGTTTTTTATAGGCATTCGGCATTTTCTAGCTTTTACTCGGTTTATTAAAATTATTCGGCCGAACCAAAATGCCTTGAACTTAAAACGAATTTCGTTATAACTTAGTGGTAAAAACAAAAAAAGTGGAGCTTAATGTCTAGGTAGTAGTTTGTTTTTTTTTTTTTTTTTTTTTTTATGCGCGTTTCAGAACAAACAATTGTGACGGAAATCGTAAAAATTACGAAATCACTAAAAAAAAAAAAAAACACGTTTAGCCGAACTTCACTCTGAATCGTACTTCGTTAGCAATGGTTTTATCACCGTTGCTCACAAATATAAATCGAATAACTTTATGTGCATCCTACTTTGCCAATTCTCTACGTTCAACATTAGTAATATAGGTACCACCCGTCCCCAATAACTGCTATAGTTTATTTGTATTCGATTGTTTTCTAAGTAATTTTCCGTTCCCAATACTACTGTAAAGTTTTCTTCAATCTGCCATTTGGCGTCTTCCCATTTCATCTCTACGTGTTCCGATAAATTCTGGTCCCGTTATCTTTTAAATTTAAACAGTGAACAATTACTCTTTTTTCACCACAGTTATTATTGTTATTGCTGACAAGTCGAAATTGTCTAAAAAAAAATCTACGTCCTCTCCCGTATTCCTTGAAATTATTTTTCCGGTTGATGGAATCATTGTTATAAAATATTCCCGACTTGCCATTTATAAAAGGTCTTTATTTAATTTCAAAGAGTGTAATTTACAATACCTGCTACAGAGTAACTGACATGATACCGACCTATAATAGTTTAGTCCATTTATTGTTGGGCTAATAACGTCTTTAAAATATTCACGCGGGGATTTTTTTTTCGTTTCGTTTATTTACATATATTACGACTGTTAAAAAAACTATTGAACGAAAAAAAAAAAAACAATTTCCCGACCT
The DNA here is from genome assembly GCA_902439185.1 of Cinara cedri. Classification (NCBI taxonomy): domain Eukaryota; kingdom Metazoa; phylum Arthropoda; class Insecta; order Hemiptera; family Aphididae; genus Cinara; species Cinara cedri. Next base: position 787,276 of record CABPRJ010000024.1, read on the forward strand.
CACGTAGAATTTCGCAACGATAGTGTTCGTATAGATTTAAATTCGATTTAAATCGATGTCACCTACACATGTTATGTACATTCAAATTATGATTATTAATAACCTTAATCAGCTAGGGATTTTACGCACTTAAAATCCACAAAAAAGCGATCAAAAACGTCATAAAAGCCTTGAAAACGCGCTTAAAAAAAAAAAACGAAAAATAGCAGTATGTTTTTTAATTTTATCCCCTCCCCTCTATAACGGATCTAACTTATAAAACACTATTTTTGAACTTTACAAATATGATTAATACATGTTTTTAAACGAAATTGTGTTAATCGTTTTGTAGTGCTAAAAATCGCATTTAAAGGTTCATTCCGTTATAAAGGGGAGGGGTGAGAATTTTAAATTACTATGAATCCTCTATCATTTTTAATTTAAAAAAAAAAAAAAAATTCAGGTCTTTTTTGACGTTTTTAAGCGCTTTTCTGTGGATTTTAAATGCACAATGTACCGGCAATAGGTATGGTAGAGTATTTTCGCGTTCTTAAATCCGACTGTCGGAAATTACCGATTTAACTCGGTGCGATGATTAAAATGTCCTCTAATACATGAACGCGGCAACTGTTAAGCGACTCTTTATTAAAAATATTTCGAACACGACATCACTTTTTAGTCTAAATATTGATATCGGGGACAAAAATACGCAAAAGAATATTGTTCACACGAAAATAGGTACGCGCCTGCGTACATAAATCTAGGTACGACAAAAAACCATTTACACGATTCGCGACAAAAATAGTCCGAGAAAATTAATTACACGGTGAAACGTGTAGCGAGTGCGCGACTTTCTAAAAACAATTTGACTTACTTCAGTGTCACGGACTTTTTATAAGTCGACATAATATCTTTTCGATACGAATTTCGTCAACACGACGTCTTATAGCGAGTTTTTGTGGTCAAACAGATTCCCCACTGCTGTCGGTTCAAACCGTCGAAAAACGCAGACTTCGAGTTCTCGTCCGAATTTCCGTCCGCACAGAACACATTTTTTTTCTCATCACATTACATTATTAAATGTATTATGCATACGAGGCGATCCATTTAGATGGCCGCACTCGACGTTTCGAAACGAATTGTTTCTGATAATTTAATAAACAAGCAGCTTTGAAACGTTACGTAAACGCCGCGTTTTGTCGCCCTCATTTTTGAGCGTGGAAATTCAGAATTTTCATTTTCGAACGGCAATCAATACATATTGGAAATTTCACAAACAGACGGAGTATTAATAATAACATTTGATATCGAGTATTTTCGTTTATTTTCGGGCGTTTTCGGTTTTCGTCAGTCCGTCGACGAGATATTTCCTTTTTTTATATTTTGCTCGGCAGAGACGAGTAGGCGGAGCACCACATTAAACCGCCGTGTCCGCCACACAAACCGCAAAAACGCATCCGACACTCTCCTGCAGCTGCAAATAATATTAATTTTTGGTGGAAAATAATACGTCACTGTCACGACGATTTTACCGGCTGTCCGCGGCATGTTTCCGCGAGACCCGTTCGTTATTAGCTACACTTCTACAGGGTGTCTCACGAAGATATACCCATTGTATTATATCCGGAGAGAGACAGTAAAGATAATCGAATTCTGGGTTGTTTTTTTTTTTTTTGTTTCACTCACAGAGATAAGAACTACAAATATTTATATTGCAATAAATTTTTTTTATGCTTTGATGAAGAAAAACTTATTTTATTACTTTTTAAAAATTCTGAGATAGCCATTTTATAAAGTTTATTCTTTTGGGAATTTTGACGTGTAGACTTTTTATTTTTATTAAATTCGTGATTTTCAATAAGTGTTTTAAAGTCCGGATAAAAGAAGTGTACAGTCAATTAATCGTAATAATAATGACTGCATAATTATTATTGGAAATATATTTAATATCACGAATTTAATGGCAATAAAATGTCGATACGTCAAAACTATAAAATGGTTACATCTTCAAATTTTTCAAAAGTAATAAAATTAAGAGTTATTTTTTCAAGTTTTTGTATCAAAGCATACAAAATTAATTGCAATATAAATATTTGTAGACCTTATCCCTTTGAATAATATTCAAAAAAAAACCCTAGAATTTGATTATCTTTATTATATCCGGAGATATTACAATTGGTGGGACCTTTGTGAGACAACCCATATAATTATGACGAAAATCCGTAGCATACATTGTAAAACGAGTACTTTCCTATTTATTATAATCTATATCGGTTCAGGCGAAGAAAATTAACATTAAACATATATCATTATATCGTATACCTGCTGCGACTATTATTATTGAGAGGCATAGGCATAATACTCCTAGGTAAAAGCCGAAACAGAAAATAAATTTCACGGTTTTTTCACGCCCGATAATGTTTTACGATTTTTTTCTGCTTGTGAAACTTACCTAAATATGCAGTCTATTTTTTTTTTTAATTTCGTCAGGGAGGCAAATCCCCGGAACCCATATCCCCTGTTAACCCATGACCTCTAGAGACAGTGGTGTCGTCATATTATAGCTGTAAAATAGTACAACTATACTTAGGTTAGGCCTTAGGTACTTGGGCAGGTTTACTCGGAGTTCGCGGTTCGAACCCGACAAAGCCGTAACTACAATGGCGACCGTATTTATTAAATTTCTTACTAGTTAATAAATATTGGAATTTCGTAATATTAATAAAATTCAACATATTGTTTCAAAAAATTATTGTCCGGAATTATTCGATATTTTAATAATGTAATATAAACGAAAGTCAAATATTAAATATGTATAACGCAATATCTAATAAATATTACAATGTTATACAAGAGGGTGTATAAAATTATTATTTTTTAATATCGCTGAGAAAAAACAAAAAAATACGTCCCTATGTCGGCATTTCAAGTTTTTTTTTTTATGTTAGAAAAAAAACCGAAAACAATACGTATATTGTTTTTATAAAATCAAAAAAAGGTATAAATAGGTTTATTTTTTGTTCTTTATTCGTCAGTACTTAAAAAACCAAAAAAAATTAATTTAAGTGGGATTTGGAACACTAAAACAAAAAAAACGATTTTTCTCGGAGAAAAGTCGAAAATCTAACAAAATTGTATTTGACGCCAGATGCTTTCTTTCAACGGTTTATTCAGTTAAAGACCTACATTCTCTCTCGTCTGGATAATAATATAATAGTGAGGGTAAAAATATGTATAGTAATTTATTTAAAAAGGCTGTGTGCAATTAAATCATGGGCGTGAAGTACTCCACACCCCAATTGACTTTAAATGTTTACCAATTATTTGAAACTTATTTGGAACTATTTGGAATCTATTTTTTTGGATTTTTAACGAACTTTGTTTATTCAAAACTTTTCAAGAAACGAAGAATTGTATCCCAATTAAATCAAATAAATTATAATAATAATAAATTATAATAATAAAAAAAAAAATCAAATAAGAAAAAAAAAAAATTCGAAAATATCAAATACCTATAAATAACTTAAAAATGGCTAGAATATTTTTAAAAATTGATCACGTCTAGAAAATGGCAGGTATTAAATATTCTGCAAAAATTTCAGATCTTTACGATCATTATTATTAGTCAAATTACAACGGAAAAACAGAAATTAACAAATAATGAAACCGTTAATCCCTTATAAACGTTTGCGTTTTTCCTACATTTGCGCCCAAGATTAACGATATTACAAGGAACGTCTAAAATAACGACCTTCCTAATGCACAAATTAAAAAGTCTTTTGTTAGATTTTAATGGAAACAAAATTTTTGCTTGTTAAAAATAATATTGTGTTTGTACAATAAAAATTATTCCAAACTTAATTTAGTTGTATTATATAAATAGATACATTAGACCAGGAAAATAAAACAAATCGTAATTTTTTCCTTGATTTGATTGTTACACCGTCTCTTCGAGACGGTAAAATTTTGTATAAGCTAAAATGATTGGACTCGTCTTATCAATAAGACCGAAATTATCTATAGAATTCGACTTTCTTTACGTCAGAACTTACATTAATAATAGCCGAACCCGTAGAAGTGAATAGAAAATTTAATACGAGGGGAGGCGTGGGGAGACTAAAAGCCTTTTGGTTTTTCTTCAAACAAAATTTCAACTTTGATTATATACGTGAGAAAAAGTTACGAATCTGGATACAAGCGACAAAAAATTCCCTATATAGGTATATTTTGAGTAGACCTTTGCTCATATAATATGATTTTATTACTTACACTATTGTGTTTCTTCAATCTCTGCAAGGAAACGTTTGGCAATAAAAACTTTCATTATTCCCGTCTCCGAAACGCATAAAACCACTGTGTTTCAATAAAAGTTTGGTTATGTTTTTTTTTTTTTTTTTCATCGCATTTTTATATTACCCGCACTTAAATATATATAATTTTTTTTACGGCCTAACCGGTAGTAACTGGTATTCTCGTATTGTTTCGGTAGATCTAGGGAAAACTAAGTAAATAAAATATTTAGCGACGGTATAAACGGAACTCTCCTCTCCATCCCTATCCTAGAGTTGTCCAACGAATAACGTAGGGAAATAGTGCCTTCTTATTATTAATGTCACCGTCACGATATTATCGGAAAAGTGAAATTGTAGGTAATACTATGTGTCAGTAGGTTATTGATATTGTATTTTTTTTTTTAAAAAAATTCACCGAATGAACTAGACGACTTTTCCACATTTTTTAAAATACATTTTAATTAAGGTAAGTTAGTAATGATTTTATTATAAATTAATTTAAGTATTACTAAGATAAGTTTCAAATTTTCAGGTAAATAATAACTCAATAGTTAAGGTTTAAACTAAGTTACTTTTCTTTTTTTTTTTAATTAGACTTCGCTACATTGTTTTGTACTTTGGTATATTTATCGAATGGATTAGTTAGTATTCAAATTTGGTATAACTCTTAAGATCATTAGTAGAAAACAGGCAAATGAAAAAAATCGCAAACATTATTTAAATAAAATATAAAGCATGAAATTATTTAAATGTCATATGAGAAAATATCTGAGTTTTTATCTGAAACTTATACATAATCATAAATAAAAAATATATGCCAAAAAACTAGAGTTTTTTTTCCAACTGGAAATAAGCAAAAAAATGCACTTTCAAATGTCATATTCAATCTCGTTGTACTTGTAACATGTCATACATTTTCATGGCACTCCAAGTCCTGAACCTCGCTTATAGCTTAACTTTTTAACTATAGTGACTGGCCAGTTTTTAAAATCAGAAACTATTTCGAAATGATACTTTTTTGTATATACAATTATCGTCTTTAATTGTCCAATATTTTATTATGTTAAAATCGTTATTTGTTTACATTTCTGTGGCTAGTAAAATGGTACTAAAAAAAAATTCTTGAAAACAGATTTTCATGTATTTGCGAGAAATAGCTACACATAGTTTCGTGGCGTTTGAATTGTATATTCTATTTTAAAAGTTTAAAAACGTCGATAAAAATTGTGTAAATCGATCGGAAAATATGAAAATCCGAATACCACTGAGTACGTAATTTCTTTTTTTTTTTCCAAAAACCAAAAGCCAAATATCAACCAAAATACTAATTCAATGAAATTCAAACAAGTCAAACTGGGCCAAATACTTAAGCAATGAAGCCACTAATTAAAAAGTCCATTACTAAAAACAACCGAGAATCAATAGTTATACGAATAGGATAGATTGTACATGTACAGGAGCAACAAAAAGTCCTTTGGTAAATCATAAATTTGTTTTAAACATTTACAAAATATTCTGAAGAAACTCCTACAAATACAATCTCCCAGATAGATTTAATCAGTTAAATTCCCTAGTGATTTTTTTAACTTGCAAACAAAAATATGCCACCATTATTCGGTGCAAAACAAAATGACTCCGGAAGATGTCTTGCTAATTGCTGTTGCGCCAAATGAAAAACCAGATATTTATCCATTTATATAATATTTTTGAACTTAACATATGGATTAATTGTCTGATTGCTGTACCAATCGACGCATAATATTTGTCATCATAACTAACGTTCATAACGTAATTTAGTCACTTTAGACTGGACAGCACTCGAGTCGCTGTTTTTGCACGACAGTGCGGCAATTGCAATATTAAGAGTATACTAGTATACATTTTTTTTTTTTTTAATATTAACTTGTAATTTAAGTGCACAACACCAGGTCGAGACGTGTTATTTAGTTTGTTAACAAATATACATGTAGGGAATATATAAAGTCGACAAGACGATACTCTATTTGTAGGTATATTATAAATTACGTATATATCTATATATATATAGAAACTTAGCCTGGCCCCAGAAACTTCTTGTAAGTATTATACAGCGTAAGTGGTACTAAAACGCTGTTTCCAGACGACCGGGGCACTTGGTAAAACAGTGTGCGGTACTTACAAAAGTGTGCACTTGACACGACGAAGTTGTTGCGGCCTGACTTTTTACGCGCGCGTCTATGTATGTATTTTTTTGTACTTATCATCGTATAATACGATTTCCTCCCGTCTCGTGTATATGTATCTACAATCAGGTCAATTAGGTTTACCCGATACTAAATTAAAACACTTCACATACTGCGGCGTAATGTTCTTTTTTTTTTTTTAGATTCTTGGCATAGCGAGAAATGAAATAATGATTTTCCTATGCTGAGTTTTGTTCTACAGTCTGTTAACAGCTTTTCAATCGAAAATCTTTTATTTGTTTTAATTTTGTTTTAAGTAAACAAAATTGTTTCGGCCCTGCATACGTGCACAAAATATATTGAACATTCATCAAAGGTCGCATTTTCATGGTTAAAAAAATTGTGCGTAATTCATAAATTCATTAAATGATGTGTGCGATTTTGTTATTTATTTTTAATTTTTTTGGCCCTGTGAGCAAATTTTTTTTCCCACAATATTTTTCCAACCAAAAAAATGACATGAAACCTTCTTTAGACTTCGGTTCTAAGTAATGCATTAATATAATATATCAGTTGAGCAGATCGTTCTTTGGTTTTCCAAACAGTTTTCATAATATATTAAAAAAAACAAAGAAAAAACGTAGAAAAAATTTCATTATTTTCGTTTTTTTATATTAGCTCAAATAAAAATAATCGTCGAATCCTGAAATATTAACAGAATATTTATGTGGTCGATTTCCATAAGTGGTAAAATGTTCAAAATAATTTGGCGGTTTCTAAGCTATTTATAGGAATTTAATAATTTATCGGTTTTTTAGTTTTTATTTCATTGAAATTTAAATGCTTGACATTGTATCACGAAATTTATTTATAAGTTTTAATTAGTGTCAAGAAAAGAAAAGTCGAGCCAAATGCAATAGTTTTAAATTCAATTTTTGATAACAATCGTAGAAATTACGACATTTCAAAACATACCTATAAAACGAAATTTCGCTCAGAATCGTTGTCCATTAGCAATCGTTTATCGTTGCGTACAGATATAAATTAAATCCTGACTTCCCATCCATTTGCAATACAAAGCAAAATCTCTATCATTTTGGAAGATTTTTGAATAATGTGAAAAATACATTAGAACAGATTTCACGATTAACCGTTAAATATACTTGCGAAAATGGAACTCGGGAACGTGTGCATTATAATGGATTTGGACGTTTTGAACCTATCAATATCCTTTTTTATTTGTTCAGAAAGAAATAAATAAATAAACGTTTTAATTTTATTGCTTAAACGTAATCCCTTAAATACGGGACGTAGTCAATATTATATGTTTCTAATGTTGTATACAAAATTTATGGCTTGTAATAAAATCCTAGGGGTCGGTACACGATGACGAGCAACGATTTCAAAAACTCAACCGAATATTATTTTATACGTCGTTCTGAATCGTATAAAAACCCTACGGCTAATTTGCGTCGAACCTATACCAAAGTCGATGTAATATCGTATTTTAATAAAAAAAATAATATCCGTATTGCGAACAAAAAAAACGCGTTTTTATTAATATTATAATTTTTTTTTTTTTGTGATTCATAAAACTTGTTGATATACTGCTTACGCCGCCGGTATGTTACATTTTTTTAGTGAAATATCTACTAGGATTTTCTATTCTCTCGATCGCGCGCTTGTTAAAAAGCAATAAAATTATCATTAATTTGTTAATCGATAAAACGCTTTAATGGTATACGCTACTTAATTGTCAATTAATTCGTATCTATGAAAATATTTTCGATGACACGTCATTGCATATAACATTATATCATACGAGTTTTGAGTTATTGTTCGACCGTATTAAAACCCACGACGCAATCACAACCATCAATAATAATAAAAAAAAAAAAAAATGTTATTTCAAGCCTGGTCCACGCATTATCGCGATAGTTCTGAAATTCACTACTATCGTTACTACACCACGGATTGTCGTTGTGTGGATAGAGCCTATAGTATACCCATATATATCGGACTATCGTAATTGCGTATACTTTACTTTATCGCGAGACTATCGTGAGAGCGGTAGAAACTATAATACCGCCGTGCGAATACACACCTAGCGTTTTCTGTTTTACTGTCGTGTCGCACTTTCGCAGTTTCTTATTCTATCGAAATTCACTTTGGTTCATTTTATCGTCGAATGGACGCTGTATCTATCTGTGATTGTTACCATAACGCAACAATTGCAACGCCAGACAATCACCGTCGCGTCGTCGCGTAAATTGAACTAAAGCGTATCGGTTTCAACACAATTTTGAACGACTTCCGTAAAATAAAAAATATTAATTCAAGCGATACCGCGCAGTGGCGCCGTTTTATTAGGTATATCGTGTATTATTTGCTCTGGTGGGGCGAAATTTCCGAATTTATTATTTTCCATCTATACGGGCGCCTATTTTCGCATCTGGTTTCCTTCACACTAGTTAATCCGTCGCATCCTGTGGAATGGTATCTACGTTTTTCGTGTCTTCGTGCACATAGTCCATGCATCTTTTCTTTGGTCTTCCACGGCTATCCGCTTTGTCTGTACCTGTCATTCTTGAACTCTCTTGATTATCCTCTCTCCTGGATACGCGTTCAAATCATTTTTTTTTTTTCGTTATTTTCTCAATTATAAACACACCCTTTAGACTTCCTCTTATTTATTTTACTATCGTAACATTTTCTTCTCATTTACGTGGATATTCTTCTCTACGCCTATTTATTGGTTGGCCAGCATTATATTCCGTTAAAAAAGTGGCCCTTTCCTTGGTCGATATTTTTTTTAATTTTTTTTTTTATTCTTATGTCGACCATCCTTTAAAGGTTAAATTTTGGAAATCTGTCATCGAGGTGTACCTCGCAGACCCGTTCGTCCGCTTTCAGGCCTTTGACAAGTGGTGCGGATCGCACACAGAAATAAGCCGACGGTCTTTTTAGTTAATAATTTAGATTGTTAATGTCAATAGTAAAATGTTTATTCGAAGTCACGATTAAATTTTTAGAAAATCATAGAGCTTCCTCGAAAACACTAGTAGAATCTTTTCATGTATACATAGGTATCTGTATAGACATTTTGTTTACGATTCGTTTCTCCGCTCGAGTGTCAATATAATGTCCTCGTCCGCTGGGGACCACGAGAATATTATATTGACGAAGCGTAGGGTATATATATATATATATACCTAAATATTATACAGGTACATTATGCGGCAAGTCGGAACAGAGCAATATTCTAAAGTACTCGGGACGTCATATTGGTTTAACAATATCATATTTCACTCCAGTACTCTTATATTACATACATATATATTTTTCTTTTTACTTATACTTGTATACGAGTGATGTTGTTTCAGTTTCCGTTTAAAGTGGATCGTATAATATTATATAATACAATAATATATACACACACACACACGAGTACCTTATGTATTATACCTATGTATGTTATTTTTCGAACTTCCGCCTTATACTGTTTGTATGCGTTAGGCTTGTAAATTCGTCCCAATCGAATGCTGTATTATTCATCAAATCAAATTTTCGCGCAACATAGAATATGTTTAACTGTTTACCGGGGATATTTGTAACGGGGATATTTTGAACGAGGGATATTTTGAGGACGCACCATTAGCCATTATTCACGATTTAGATAAATTATTTCTCAAGTAATTTTGTAAAAAATATCATGTGCTGTCTATATCGAACCTTCCTACTCGTGAGAATATTTTGTTGCAATTTCGTTTTTCTTCAATAATGTTAAATTATATATTAGTCAAACGCTGTCATTTGTATTAATAATATGCAAAACAAAGCACATACGAGAGAAAATAAACCCTACGAGTAAATAGAAAAATATTCACAGACCTACAGAAAGGAAATCAGTGAAAGGACAAAATAATTTTATCTTTCGTAAAAAGCAATTGCCTAGAACGCTTCAAATATATTTGGTGGGCTGATGGCAAGTTAATAAAAGAGGAATTGATAAATAAAATAAACACAAAACGACCGTTAAGAAGATCCAAAACCCGCTAGTTGGATGGTATTGTTTAAATGATATAGAATAGAATACGAATTTTTATTTAGCGTACGATGAGACAGAAGGGAGCGGCATCGTAATGCCAGCAATGGTCCTCGAGGGATCGACAAGCTGAGCAAGGAGAAGAAAAACTATTACCTATATTATATTGTACGTTCTCGGAGGGGGTATAAAACTTTTTCGTCCGTCTCACATATATATAATCGCAAGTTATTGAAAACGGAGGAATCCTAAGTATTTCATCGCATTGTTCAATGCGGACGTGAAAGTTATTACCTTACCGTATTCCTAATACTCGTTCAGTTCAATAAATTATGGGTATCAAAGTTTTTAGAAAAAATATTAGGTTTTCAAACCTCGGTTCTTCAAATATCATGACGTGGAGGGCGGCCGCTATAATTGAAAATCTACATTTTATATTACACGAGATCTTCGATACGTATAACTATAGTAAAATTTCGGAAATATTGTAAATCGAAAAATTCACCCGAAATCTCTGTTTAATAGACAATCTCGCCAGTTTCTGAGAATAAAAACAATCACTCTGTATACCATCGGTCTACAGGTTTCGATGAGTTTTACATTTAGATTTTACGTCACATCCGGTACCCTCGGTTTGTCTGATAATATTTTTTTCCACAACACATCTTTCGTCCGTAATATATTCTAACGAGCAATATACATATTTATAAACCATATTATAGTCTAGTCAATTTTCGGTTCGAATAATAATTGAATATAATCGTATGTATATTATATGATATATAGGCGCATAACACGGAAAGCCAATCGCGCGGCAGTAATACATTGAAAACGACAGAATTTTAAAAAAAATCCATCGGTTATCAGATAGAAATAAAATCTATAGCTACTTAGTTAATATTCGGTTTAGAATATTATAAACTTTTCCTTCCAATAAATAATAAGAACATTACAATAGTTATTCACGTTTCAAAATATCGTATTTAGACGTGTAAAACTAACTACAGGGTGATCACTGATCAACATAACATAAGATACTCGTTATCTCGAAAAGTATTATAGACGGCTCCAAAATATGACATTACAGTTATTTTTTGTCACCCTTAGTTTAAAATGTGAAACCACTATCTATACTTTTGATTTTCGAATGGCAACCTATACTAAAAGTACTATAAATCGATGGAGTTTAGTTAAATACATTTTGATATTGGAATTGCTGGTTCTGTCAATCCGTTGACGATATATTCCACTTTTAAATTTAGATAGAATAAGGTTTAAGAGAGTGGTAGGACAATATTAAAACGCCGTGCACCGTGCCGCAACACAAATGATGCACCACTAATTCTCCGCCGAGACTTAGAACAAAAATTAAACATTTTAACAGTAAAATGTATTTAAACTAATACACAATCTATGCATGAAACTATTGATGTAGGTTGTCATTTGAAAATCAAAAGGAAATAATGGTTTCATCTTCTGAATAAAAAAAAAAAAAAAAGTGTCATAACATTTTAGAGCTACTTGTTTCTTAAATGTTCTAATAAACAAATTCCGGAAAATGTTAACATTTTCAACGAGTGACTTACGTTATGTTGATCATCGTGTATACTATTTGACAAACTGATGCACTATACTCGTATAGACTCAATGATATTCGAAACATTTTTTTTTTTGTTCTTTTAGATTTTCCGCGATAAAATTTCTCATTAGTAGGCACCGGTTTTACGAGTAGTTTTTCCGACCCACGGACTCCACGACATGCGCGCAGCTGTGCGTTTTCAGTAAAACAACGGCGCGCAACATACATGATTACAGTCATCGGAAGTTTATGAAACAATAATGAATATTGTTTTTAGTACACACACCCTATACAATATTATAATATACTATACGCAGTGAACCAATTTAATTTAAGTTTGTTCGGAACGATTTTCATCAAAACTTTAGGAACAATATACCTACTATACGATAAATATATATATATATTTTATTCCGTCGTCACATTGTATAATAATAATATGACTTTTACAAACTTTACGCACACATCATTTTCATAATTAGAATTATTCGTACTTAATACCTCTAATATTGTTTCACAACAGCCGTACTGCAATATTATTATTTCCGTCATTGTTATAGTTTCGAACACGCGTATTAACTCACCGGATATTGCTTGCGTTGTCGGAAAATATGCCCGGCAAAATATTAATCACCGTTGTCTAACATTCCATCTCGAAATTTCACAACACCGTAGTTTCATATCGCATTTATGTGGTTTTTATCCATGCTGTGCGGCTTCTCCAGTTCACTATTTCAAAATGTGATCCACCCATTTGTAATTGTTTGTATTATAATAAATTAATAATAAGTTTACGCTAGGGAATAAATTTAAAAAAAACACGTATTTTACAAAATTTAACCGGGCCAATTCTCCGATAGTAAAACAAAGCGTCTTTCCTCTTAAAAATATCTGTTGTTTTTTTTTTTTTTTACTGGCTGGTGGCTAAGCTCCAAAATGATACGTAAATTTCACTCTGAATTCCAAGTAAAATTTCTATTGAAACACAAATTTCTATTTAAAAACAAAAATGTTATGGTGGGCTGCACGGATACTAGCATTTAATTTTGCATGAAAACTTTCACAACTATTTGTGGTGCGATTTGTAGTTGCCTTGACACGTGCCGGAAATTACCGCGGATCCAATTCGAGTATTATCAAATAACACCGCGGACCCAACTCGTGTTTATTTTAGGTGATCAAATATCTCGGGACCAAACTCGCGTTTTCCCGATTTTTTTCTCGACGTTTGGTTGCTCCAGATGACCGTAGTAGTACTGTGGCTACAATTTCTTTACCATTTTTCTTACAATGTGTTATTCAATGACACTACAAAACATTGCGGTCTGATCAATCGTAACGAAATCGCAGGTAATCGAAATTTCAAGTTAACATATTGAAAATGTCCGTTTTGATATTCTCTTCAATAGTCAGCATCGAAGTGTTGAATGAAAAATTCGTTTTATTTATCATACTTGGTATGTTGCTCCTGTTGCGTCATAGCTAGATAACCAGCGTAAAGAAACTCGCCGAAAAATGAACAGTAAGTTAACCAACACTTTTTTCGATCGGGGTATTTTATATTTTATTTCGGAATTATTACAATATTACAGTATAAGACGTGTAATAATAATCTAGCATTGCCTCGAAAATCCATTTGGATACGTTTTGTTACCTTTAGCTGTTTATGCCAAACCCATACGGTTTTACGCTCGCTATTATTTTATATAATTCGGCTATAAAAAAATAATATCCATAGAAACTATATAAATATTACGGTTACCTATACCGGTCTACTGCAGCGATATATTTGATGAAAAAACTGTAGGGCGTCGACGGTTTAACGAAATCGTTTTTGTTCTTCGTCCCCTTTCTCGTTAGTTCACGCAGTAATAATAATCGGTAGATTATTATATAGATAAATGGCGTATTATTATGACCTACGAGCTATGGTGAAAAAACGCGGATGGGGCGGATCAAATTTATTAATAATTTTATATTTGATCGCAAGGGCAAACAAAAAAAAAAAAAAAAAAAAGAAAAATGTAAAAATCCGACGACGGAGGGCTCATCATGACCCCGTTTTTTCCCGCGTGTGGAATTTATACACATAGATAGTCGGACGGAAAGAGCTTATGTGCAGGAAATGTTTTTTTTTATACATATATATGGTGGGACGATAGTAATAAAATAAAATTATCGGGCCGATTAAAAACGGAACCGCGTGTGGGAAACGGGGTCGGACGGTATTTACACGAGATAGCCAGGATTACGAGCGTAATAATATTATTTATTATGACGATATCGGATGCACGCTCACGTGTGTTTGCCTTTCGAATCGACAGATATTGCAGATAGAGAGAGATAGATAAAGGAAATTATAACAAATTTCTAATTCGAATTTCTAAATGTACAACTCGGTTTCCCTAATGCGTAATAATTATGCATTAGGCGTATGGTTATTACACTCCGTATCCGAGAGGTAAATGTAAATGCATAAGCGTAATAATCCGGGGTAAACTTTTGGAGGGAAGGGGGCAGATTACGGCAAAACTAAAAATCGATTAGTAGGTATGAAAAAGGCGTGGTTTCACCTCTCCCTCTCAAATATACTCCTTCCAATATGGAAAACAGTATTATAACTATTAAACTATTAATACAAAAAGTATAAAAACACAAACAGTAAAAACTTGCAAGTTAGTACTAACAAAAAAAAACGTACATAAAATGAATAAATACAAGTATAATAAACGACAAAAATACGTGAAATATTTTTAATTGCCGGCTTGTTTAACAGTTTTAATAGTTTTATATATAAAAAAAAAAAATAGCTGATACTGAAGGTGGGTTTGGCCACTGTTTTAGGTGGGTACTTAGAAAAGTGGGATACATAAAGTTATTCAATTTATACCTGTAACCAACGATAAACCGTTGATGACGAAAAACGGTTCTGAGCGGAGTTCGGTTACACGTTTTATAAAAAGCCGTAATATTTACGATTCGAAAATAATACATTTTATAAATTGCCAATATCAATTTTTTTTAAAAAAATCAGTTAGAAATAAAAAAAGGAAAATGTACAATTTTTTACTTTCTCGCGTTTAAGTTTTTGAAAAAACTGAAAATTACACAAGCATTTACATTTAACCAAACACACAAAGACTTATGGAGCATTAGAATTTGAAGCCCGTTTCCCAACAATCATAATATGTTACATCGGCCCTTCTTGCACCAAGCCACAGAATTATTTTCACAAATATCTTCAGGACTCTTCAGGACATATTAGTCATTTGAATTAATTTTTTGAACACTTATATGTATAAAGGCTTGTTTAAAACCCTGATTACGCGTATCATCGATATTATCGTCAACATAACGATATACGCTGTTTATAATAATATGATATTTATCTATTATAATATTTACATTGTACGCGGTATACCCCGGAGTCGGAAGACGATACGGTATTTTGGTTGAAATAATAATATTATATTCGTAGAGAAGTTCTGCGGTGTAAAGCTCGTAATTCAAAATTATATACGAGTATACGGAACACGCGATAAATCATCATTTTATTTTATATACTGCACGTATACGCACACCGCACGTCAAACAAGTTAAAATATTGTGTTTTTAAACACAATATTTTTAGCAAACTTCTCGCATATATGTACGCAATATTATATTGTGAGTTATTATCAATCTTTTATCATTACTAGAAAATACATTCATATACGGTCGTATTTTAGAACGATAATATTTAACGTCTTGTTAGAAATTAATTGACGGGGTAAAATGTATAGATATCTGTATTGAGATTAGAGAGTTGTACATACTCTATAAATAATGATCAATAACCAAATATTGATGCTTTCAATTTTTGAAACAGAGAAAAGTATTTTTATGAAAGATTTTCGAAATAAATAGGCCATACTAAAAAAAAAAAAACAATTTATATTGTTTTTTTTCTGTCTGTAAACAACTTTTCTACCAGAAATCTTGTATCAATCGAAAAATTTCAAGAGACCTTTTTATTTTTTTATTTTTGATCTAGTTTGGTGCATTAAAAAAATAATATTTTTTCCCAGGGATTTTTAAAATAATCGGGAAAAGCAGGGAACAAAATTAGACATTTTTTTGTTGCATTTTTAATGAACGAATAAAACAAAATAAAAAACCATACATAATTTTAATATGATGATAATAAAGCTGATAAATCTCTCGCTACGCTCAGTATCTCAGAAAAAAAAAACCAACTATATTATGAAATGCTCACGTGACGTAACAAATAAACGTATTGGGACCAGACTTTTATTCGGCAAATCAACACTTTTGTTGTAACATGGATACAAAATTTAGACTCATGGCTGTGCAATTTTTCTTCCTCGATGGGAGAGAAGGAGACTTAACCTCCTCCTCGCTCTTAAGCACGCTACAGGTATAAAATTCATTATATTCTAAAGGGCCCGGTACGTACCCCGATTTTCTACATTAGAATTTCTGAAAAATTCTGTCCGTAATACTATATAGAATCATTCTGTCACACGAGACCCGAATACAGCCCGCCACTGATTACACTACATACTTATAATAATATTAATATTAATATTGACGTAGACGGGAGAGTTTTTCGGTAGCAATTTTATTTGTAGGACAGTAATGTTATTGTCGCGTAGTTGAGCAGTGTATTATAATGTTTAATAATAATAACTACAGCACTATGGGAGTCGTGTATATACCTAGTGATAATACTAAAATGTTAAATTTGACCTGGCGACGAGTCACGGCTTCCGCTAATTTTCTATCGTTTCCACATCATTTAAATTTTAAAAAAAATACCACACTTGACTCGTACATTCGGTAAAAAAACACCGTCCAGGTGAATTTGTTTACCAGCATTATTCTATAGTTAACTTTATACAATAACATACTATAAAAAAAAAATGTATATATGTAAACAACAAAAAACACTTCCGGCCAAACTATATTTTTAGCAACACGCATGATTACATGTTTTACTTTAAGGGGCCTTTAAGGTGACCTTTTTCAAAAACATGCATTTATAAAAAAATCTCGTATGACCAGTAGAGTGATCATTTTCATTCTTGATCATTTTTCATTCATGATCATCCTCATCCAAACTTGGATTTTGAAAAAAATTATACTTGCTAAACTTTATTACATTAGAGTTTGAATATTGTATAACTTTTAACTTTTTTGTAAGTTGTTTTTAGTTACATAATCAAAAATCTTCCTCTTTCCTAAAGGAAAAAAAATGATCGTAATTTAAACCACGCCCTACAAAGCATGAGAGTTGTTACTGTAAAGTACGTTTGAGCTAAAAAATCAGATTGATTTACTGATTTTTTTTGATTCGTTAATACTTTCTTTTTTTTTTTTTCATTAATTTGTCATCATTTGAAACTATTAACAAATAACGCCATCGTGATAATAATAATATATATATTTTTAATTATTATTATTTACGCGTCATCGGTGAGATAATAATATTATACTATGAAAAAAAATGCACGCGTAAATCAGCCGTAAAGCCATTGTAACGGTTAAAAAAAAACCGCCAAAAACTAAACCGAATAATTATTACCGCGTTAAACGAAAGCATCGTAATAATCGACCTTAAACACGGTTGCGTGGTGACGGTGTATTCCACACGTGGTACAACATCCGGTACGGATTTATGGTTTAATAAAAAATTTCACACAGGCAGTGAATACAAATTAAAAATACCGTCGTGTCTTAAGCGTCACATTTTTTAGGGGGGGGGGGTAAGAGAGGGTGGCGGTTTAATGAGTTTTCTCCAAAATGTTCGGCTGCACAGTATTCTTATATTATTTTCCGTAATTTAATAATATTCTCGTTAAATATCGAAAACTAATAATAAACTGCAAGTCTGCACATTATCGAATAGAACCGACAACGTTCACTACGTGTGTTTAACAGCCGGCGTTCAGCGTTATATTTGATTTTCAAATACAAAATATATAATATTATGTTTGAACACTTAAATTTCCAAATAATTTCAATGTTAATAACCAATATATATAGATATAGATATTTAAAGAGTATATAACGGTTGATCTATAATAGGTATCTATAACGATTGTTAACCATTTATCTACCAAATAAAAACTCGCAAAATTAAAATGTCCATAAATAAAACAAAAATCGCGCAAATCCATATCTGAATAATCGAGTAGTATTTAAAGTAAATACTTTAAAAAAAATGTATTCTATATTTACGCCACAAATACATTTTAAAGGTACCCACATCTTTTGTATCATTGCAATTTATTATTCCTTAGGTCGTTTGAAACGGCGGCAATTTACATAGGAATATTAAGGCGATATATCTTCCCTTTATCTGTTTTTGTTTTGGTACCTATTATTTGTGTGAACAAGTGCTTATTTATTTTTAAATTTGAATTTCTTTACTTTTTAATGAGTAAAAACTACAATTGTATGTATTTGTATCTGTATCTATATATGGTTAATATTTTAAAAAACCTGAACGTATAAATTTGCCCGTATACAACGAATCCTATCCAAATCATTAAATAACTTGAAGGAGGTTAATTAGTAGGTACCGAAATAGTAAATAAAATAAATAACTTTTTATACCTAGTAATTTGATTTCAATGATCACCCTCGGACAGGTTGAGTTATAAATTACTTACAAATATATTATGTATAAATTATTAAAAATGTATCTTTTATTTCAGCCTGGGTACACTTTATACAAGACAGCACATTTCCAAAATCAATATCTCGGAAAAATCATATATACGCCACTGGCCTGAAGAATGGTCGAAAACTATATTATGTGTAGACTTGATTTCTCTGTCACTGCTTGCTTGAAGGAGGAAATCGACAGATACCGACACAACTTCAATATGTAAGTCGATCACCTAAGTACTCATTTTAATATGTAGTTTTAATTCTAACAATATACGAGAAAAACTAACGAAATTCGAGAATATCTAAGTTTATCTATGTATATTAATGTCCCTTTCGTTCACACGTCCGCCGATTCACTCATTCCATCCGATTTCATTGAAAATCACCCAGTGAACGTTTTGAAAATCGACTGTGCTGTCTACTGTGCTCCCCTCCCTCCCTCCTCCCTCGCTAAAAACAACAAACCTAAATGGGAATTATGATAATATTGATTCTAATTTTCGGAAAAAGTGTCCGAGCCCCACAATAACATAGTTACGCGATTACATTTTGATCAATCCACTCGAATCGGAATTATTATGTTTTAAGTTGGTAGTATTAGTTTTAATATAAATTATTATTGTAGCAAAAATAATTTACTAATGAATAGGCGAGCGACGATAAAGGAATGACAGGACACAAGCTGATGGTCGAAAGGTCGTTGACAGTCTGTAATATTATTATAATAAGTATTTTCAATATCACTAGTCATCGATAACGATTTACGTGATGTGCAATAATTTCGTGAATGATGTATGTTGGAAGTGTATCGGTTTTGATAATTTTCTGAAATTCGTTTAAGTTTTAGATTCAGTGACATAGCTAGAAATGTATCTATTTCGGTTTAACTATCATGTGTTTTTAATTTTTAAATTGTTTTGTTAGTAAACAACTTTTCTACCAGAAATGTGCTCCAAAGGTCATCTCAACTGAAAGCAAAATTGGATTTTCCTAATATTTAAAAAACCAGGAAAAGCGTAAAAAAATTCACGACGATAACTTGATTTCGTTATTTTTGATTTTGATTTTTAAATGTTAAAGGTTAAAAATAATTGTAGAAACAATAAATTTTCACATTATTCTAGCGATTTTCGCACTAGGTATTTTTATAGGTGTTTGACATTATTTAAATTTTTTTTCCGTTTTTATTTGATTTTATGTAAATAAAATTGTTTTGAACCACCAAAAAATGATTACGAATTGTACACTTAAGTTGTATTTATGTAAGTAGTGTTTTAAAAAAAAAGGTTTCACATAATATGTATTATTTTTTTACTTACGCATAAAAATTCAAATTTGAATGGAAATCGTAAAATCACGAAATTTTTCTATTTGTGTGAATATTTGTTTTTGACTAAACTGAAATGTTTGAAAATTTATCAAAAATTATTTTCGATTGTGAAAAAAAAAATTAGCGTAATGTAGTAGTTTTCTTATCATAATTAAATGAAAATCACGGCAGTTCAAAGCAATCATGTTTATTTCGTTCGGAACGGTATTTCATTAGCAATAATTTATCGTTGCACACTGGTGTAAATTAATTATTTACTCTGTATATTATATCTCCACAACTTTCAACCTATAACTGTTAGCACATACGACAACGGCATCGGCTCGTTATTTTTCGGTTCAATATTTCTGAGATTTTTTTTTGTTTTCCTATAAGGCGCGTTTTTATCTTATAAAAACATATTTTCGTTTAGTAAAAAAAAAAAAAAAACTCCACAAAACTTTCACACCATTTTGCATGTCTATAAAGCTTATAAAGTATGTAGATATTTTCCTTTCTGTGATACTTATTTATTCAAAACATACTACTATAATATTATTCTAGAATTCTAAATTATCGACAGTATTTCAAGGAAAAACAAAAAAAAAAAAAATGAATGAACATAAACATGCATAAACATATGCATATTATAATAGTTTATATGAGATATAACTTCCGATAAATACAATATTCAATTTTATGAATTTTTTTATGCGCATAATTTATACCTACTGAAATGCGTTCAAAGCCTATATTCGATCTGTATAATGTCGACATGCTGCACTTCAACGAGTCCTCGGAGAATATCATTATGCGAAATAAACGCATCATATCCGCGACCCTGTACCCTGTGCCCATCAGAAATAATTAATAATCCACGCAAATTAATTCAATTTAATTAATTTCAAATATTTCATTATGACATAAAAACTAGTTCGAGTGGGTAATAAATTATCGGCGTCCACGATTTCGGCGTGATGATACTATCACGGCGTACTATCGCGAACATTCGTGTTTTTATCAAATTTTCAGTGAAAGTAAAGACAATAGTCTGATCCGTGTTTGTTAAATATTTATACATTTTTTTTCCTGTTACTTTTGGACATTTATTTTAGTGACTCCCTCTGAATATATTTAGCCCAAACTCGAGAGTTTTTTTTATAGATGAATTTATAAGAAAAAAAATTAGGGATAATTTAGGGATATATGATATAGACGGTCCATAGTCAATTTAATTGAAATTTAAAAGTGGCCCATTTATTATTTTGAAAATATTTATACTGATGTTAACATTGGAGAAATTTCGAAGGGTGTCCAAATCCCTTGGATTCCTCCCTTGGATACGACCTTTGCTAGATTAACTGTCGAATATCTGCCGAAAGACAAATTCCTCTGCTCTTAATTTCATTCGATTTCGCCCCATTCATTTTTTTCCGAAACGATAGTCATAAACGGCACGTGTTGTTTCCTATTTTCCACTAAAAGGGATCGCTCTGCTATAGTACCAATATAGTATTTATAGTCGTCTCTGCACGTGTCACCAATATTGACAAACCCGATATATATTATATGACCAGGGGTTGAAATGGTGTGGAAGACGCGAGGGGACTCTAACTTAAGCTTCTTTGACTGTATTGAAAAAAAAAAAAAAAAACGTCCTATTTATTATAATTTTCTCCGAACTCGTATACCTTTTCACAGTGACCGCGTATAAAATCTTGGTCGGATTTCATAAAAGCAGCTGATAGTCAGATAGCACATATTTCAAAGTGAAAGGGCGGAAGGAACCTGTTCAGTGGGGCCCCGTTATCTTTTCGAAGAAAAAAAATAAAAAAAAATAACGCGCACGTGCCCCCTCTACCAAACCCTCCCCCCCCGTCCGCGGCCATGCACAATTCCGTGGTGCGCAATTCTGGTGACGAAAATAATGTATCGCCGGCACCGTCTCGATCTAACCGGCGGACAACAGCCGCCGCGCAACACTCGATATAATAAACACGCCATTGTGTGGCCTATTGTCGATTCGCGTCGGTCGGTATTTGTGCGACGCGCGTTGTTTATACGGGCATTGTTAAATGTTTAACGCGAGCACCGCACGCCGTTTGATAAAATATCTCCCGGGCGCGCCGTTTAATAGAAAAAAAAAAAAAAAAAATAAAAAAATAATATCGTTCGGCACTTATCGTCAATCGACGGTTTTTTTTTTTTTTTTTCCCGGCGCGTGATGCACGATCCGGAAACAACCGCTTATCAAATCGTCGCTTATAATAATGACGATAATTTAAGACAGTAACGATAATGTGACGGGGTAATAATCATAACGGTCATAATGTAACGAATTTACCGACTATTCGTCGTGTTGTTTTATCGACAATACACGGTTTACGTCGGCTATTTTCGATTAGGTTACGAAAAAGTTGTTTTTTTTTTTTTTTTTTTTACCCGTGTTTAAAACTTGAAATCATTACAAAATACTACGGTTTAGTGGGATTAATCGGCACAACCGGGTTTTCGGGCGTGTTAGGTAGGCTATCCAACAACCACCAATGGCAACGGATTTATTATCGTGTGCCGTAGAACGGGCTGATAAGGCAACAACTTTACTTTTACACTTTTTCGGTCGACGCCGACCCGCATCAAAGTGTAAAAGTTTAATTTGAATTCGATTTCTTCGATTTTAGCAATAAATGCAACAATCGTTTTCCCACCACTTGTATTACAAGGCCGTCATTTCAGTTTTTCCACAGGGATGCAAACATTTGAATCGGGCCAACTATTTCCTCCACCGGGTCATTTCTATAATGTCTCGTTTATTTTGTAGAAATCGAAAAAAATTTGAATCACTTCGCACTCTCGTTTTCTCACTTTAACATTTTAATATTCAAATACTGTAGAGAAATATTTCCGTTAAAAATAATTGAGAAACTAAATTTCAATCAGATTTGATTAGAACACGATTTCTGTTTTGGAAAATTTGGACGCATACGAAAACGAATAAATCGCATACACGCGATAGTAGAGCCAAAACGTTTCTCTCCTCGCTCAGAATCTAAACGGGTAAAATAACAGCAGACGACGAAAAATCGTATTCCCCGCCCTCCTATGTACAATGGCGCTTCGGTATTTCATTATAACCACCTGAGATTCGAAACTCGTGGTTTTTTCGTATTCGTTTAAAATTGATCAAATATTATTATTCTACAGAAGGAAAAAAAAAAATAAATAATGATAATGATAAAACTTCAGTTTCGTATCGGTTAAACTATAACAATATACGAAACCTATTACGAAACCATTTGTAAATTATAATATAATATGAAACCTCGTACATTATAATGTCGGCGTTGACTATATTATGGTAAAACGCAACGAAAACCGCCCTCGGTAGCGATAATAATAATCGTAATTTATAATACGTACGTCTATACGTTTTTGATAAATGCGTTATCGTCTGTGTCCGTGATGTAATATAACAGGAAATCGAGAACACGATGACAATCAATGGTACGCGTCGTCTCGCCACAGAGTTTATTGGTAGGTCTTGGTATTATTATTATTATTATTTATGAATATTATTACGACCGTTGCGATATGCACTCGGTTTTTTATTCCCCCTGCCCCCCTCCCCGATAAAATATTCCGTGTTTTCGGTAATCGTTTTGATTACGAAAAAAAAAAAAAAAAAAAAAAAAATGATGTGCAGGCGTAGCCGTTCCGATAACACACGGGAAAACGAACCGCCGTCGTTTACGATGAAAACGCAACGAGATATGAACAAAAACATCACGGAATTATAAATTCTCCGCCGCACATTACGGTCTTATCGTCCACGTCGGCGCGGCGGTATCGGAATCGGGCGCGTTGATACGCGGAGGACAAAGATGCACAATAGGTGGTAAAATTGTATTTTTTTAGATAGCGGGGGTCGAGGTGAAATGGCCGGACGGTTTTCGTGAGAAACGCGTCAGGTCGGAGTTCGGACATTTTCCAGGTTCACGCGCGCGTCGGTTCTGTGAGAAATTCCACGTGCCGTTCGATACACGTGCAGATTCCCAAATATTGATTTACTCGCCGTGAAAAAATGTTAATCACACTGTTATGATTATTCGAGAGACAACGGTGTTAAAATACTGTACAATTATTAATATTCGTTCGGGGCCGTCAATTGGTGCAATTCGGTTTAAGAACAAATCGGTTTTAACGGTGATTTTACCGTCACGTAATAAATAATCGTTTGTAGAAATTGTTCGACAATTATTGTCCGAGTTGTACGAGTTTTTTCTACAGATATCCAGTATCTCGTTTCCCATTCAAAATACGGACAGTCGGACACGTCGACAATGATATAATATAGGAAACCGGCGCCACGAAAAAAAAAAAAAAACTTCGGCGTAATAAATTATGAACGGTTATACGAACGATTAGATAACAGTTTATAATGTTCAGACGGATTACTCATCGCCCAAAATTATTCGTTATAAATTATTACTATTGGCGCTGGTAGGAGAAGTCAACGGGAGAAGACCCGGAGGCCGCCTCTGGCAAAGGTGAATTGACTCGTTGAGAGCGCACCTGTAATCTGCTGCAAAAGGTGGCACAAGGGATAGAGCAAGAAGCGAACGACAATAGGGACAGCTGGCGGGAAGTTCCGGAAGCGGCGAGCACCTTGAATGGTCTGAGAAAGCTTCTGAAAGAAGAAGAACAATTATGATTATTGTCAACGAGTGAACCCGCTTACAAAATAAGATCAGTAAGAGCCTGTAAAGCTTATGATGTACGGCCTAGTATCAAATTTTCGAAATCGCTTGCTCGCGAAACAAATTGTGTTCACGTCGAAACGTGTTTGCGAAAATTTCCGGTGTCTACGAATGTCGTGTGAACCGAATTACAAAAAACAAAACCAAAATCGAAAATTGTAGCGGTTTTCTCCGGTTATTATTGTGCAACTAACCATACCGAAAATCGGGAAGAAGAAAAAAACCCCGATCCGCCCGAAGATCGCGGATCATAGATCGGAAATGCTACGGGGGGGGAGGGGGGAAAGCTCTCGCTTGTCGTTTTTCGTTCGGGGCGGGATTTTAAGGCGGTAGAAAATTCGTCGACTCTGCAGAGTCTGCGAAAATTTCCTGCCGTAACAATCCGATAAGACCGACGCGGGGCGAACTTATCGCGCGCGTTCCCGTGCACGCGGTCGGGGATTCGTAAAGCGCACCGGGCGCGACGTCCGTTCGCCGCCAGAAATCTCCGCGCGCAGACGACGACGACGACGACAATTATAATAATTAAAACGCACACGCACACCGACGGCCGCGTGTGCGCGCCCGCATCCGCGTGACGTTTACAGATCACTCGCCGTGCCGCTGTGGTCGCAATTGACGTAGAAAACAATCGTTCCGCCGTCGTCGTCGCCGCGATTGAAATATTACCGCGCTGTTCGTGTCGGAAACGTAACGACCGCCCGGACTAATTGTCATCGTTATCGTTGTTGTATTGTTCGGAACGTCATCACGGCCCGGTCTCCTCCCGTTCGGTTGGCGGGTCGCGCCCGCCGTGAAACAACAAACGGCAACATGCTGGCGGGCGCGCGCGCGCGACGGCGGCGGGGCAATATCCGAAATTGAATTTCGACATCGTCGGACCCGCGGCGTTTTATTTACAAGTATAATGCGTGCGCTTACGGCGGAAAATGGCCGGAGGGGGGGGGGG
>CABPRJ010000024.1:813092-823190 GCA_902439185.1 Cinara cedri
GGGGGGTGGGAGGGAGGGGAGTGGACGATGACCGCCCGAATGAAATAACGATAATAAAACGGCAAAGGCGTGTATACTCTCGCCGTACCTAGATGCCCGTACTAGTACACCCAAAGTGCCCCTATACCGGCCGAGTGCACTATAACGGAATTCCACTTGACGGGAACGGAAAACGATTTTTTTCGGGAAAAGTTTCAGACTAACGAGAGACGAGTGAATCGCTATACCCTCCCGCGAGATACGTTTTCCTTTATTATTATTTTTTTTTTTTTTCCGTTCTCTTTTCTTTCGACTTGATCCGGTGTACGTACCGGGTTTAGCGCCTTTTCCGAAAGGAAATTTTATTCATAGTTGGTGCGTTGGGAAGGTATATTTTCGATTTCCCAAGGGGTTTTTGAAAATAATTATAAAAAGCAGGACGAAAAATTACCGGAAAAACGGCATGTATTAACCGATTTCATTATTTTGATAATTTGTATGCGTGATGTTTTCCACCGGAAAAACGAAATGAGACCTTTTGTTGAAATTTTAATCTAATTGATGAATAAAAAAGTCGTTTTTTTTTTTGTTTTCCCGTGTAGTTTTTTTAATAATTGAGTGAAACAAAAAAAAAAAAATAATAAACGTTCAAAGAACGCAAAAACATGGTTTTATTATTTTCAATTTTGTTTTTTTGTTATAATTCAATTAAAAACTATCGTAGATCCTTGAAATTTTATTAGAAAAAACTTATATTTGCCTTTTCCAGACGTGATTTAATTTAAATATGTGAATTTCATTGTTTGACCTAATAGTGAAGCTTGATCATTTAACAAGAGTTTTACTATAAGTTGTTCTTATAATGGTAAACAAATGAAAAATTGACTGTATTGTACTAATTTAGTAAATTTTTGTTTATAATTATTTTAAGATCAAATTTTCAACAAAATCGTAAATATTACGGCTTCAAATATCATATATAAATATGAACTTCGCTCATAATCGGTTTAGCAATTTTTCATCGTTGCTCACAGATATAAATTAAATAGAATTATGTATTCTGCACTTCAAACTCCCTACTTACAAGAATAACACACCCATCCCCAATATCTACTCTTTTTTGGTTTAATTATATTTTAAGTAATTTTTCGGTTCCAAGATTTGTAAAATGTTTATTATTCTACTTTTTTTCGTTCTTCCATTTAATCTTAAAGTATTTTAAGTATTCATTTAAAAAAAAAATTGTATGCCGTATTTTCAAATTTAACGATAAAAAGGATTTAGTTAATTGAGCGGGAGGATTACAATAGTCAGAGCCCTTATATTTTATATGCCGTAATGAATCGACCAACAAATATTATCGTCGTACCTATATAGGAAATGTTCGTCCAGTACAAGTATTTACATTTTTCGAAGTTTGTCGGTCGTCGTCGTACTAAAACATCAGATAACCACCTATAATAGATGGTAATTTAAACACGTCCGGTTCAGAAATTGACCGGTTTTGGACTTTGCTACTGTTTGTTATAGGTAGTCTGATAAAATAACTGTAGCACCGTTATTGTTTTGGTGATTCACTACAACAACAAGAGCCAGTATTCAATTTTTTTTTTATTTTTACATAAACAATAAAATCTTACAAAAGAAAAACCCGATCCCAGTGGTAAGTCGCAATTAAAATTTGGCCAAGGCTCGTTTGGACAATATTTCTCTTTTTGCGAATTTATTTTCCACACTCTTTATTCACACGGTCGAATATTTTCCCATTGCCTATATTTGATTTGTTCAACACGCCGTAACTGGCCGCGTCTGATATTATTATATCAGTTCGAAACTCGGAAATCAGTTATGATTTATGACTATAACGTTAAATGATAACAGATAACATATGTATCATAATTTATATATATATATTTCATTATATAATATAATAATAAATAATGACGAAAAAAAAATGAATATCAAATTAGGTATACCTAATTAGCATAAAATCTTCCTCAAAATGTCTCAAGTGTCAAGTGTAGTGGTTTCCCGTATAAATTAATAAAATGAATGCTTAAATTTTGAATAACAAATGCAAATATTGAATAACCATATCGCATTCTAAATGTTAAATTCTGCGGAACATTTAACGCTAAATTTTAAGCTTTAAACACTAAGTGTCCTTGTAACGTTATACGGAAAATCGTGTACACGTTTAAATTTGTATAACGTAAAATACTAACTTGCTCGTACTTGAACTTGCCGATAGCCGGGCGGCCTGGGGCCCATATTTAGAGTTTCAGGCGTTTCGCGAGTAATTGATCTGTCTGTTATGATTTGTTGCTCGTAAGTCATAAGTTTTGATTCATAACATTTGAATTTCTTATAGCGGTTGTAAAAAATATTGTTTTTGTTTGATTTAAGTCCTTTTATACATTAAGTGTTATTTATTTTGTTTTGCCTATAAAATCCGGTAAAATCAACGAACAATTTAGGAAACGACATTCGATTAGCTGATCGATTTTTTATTTACCTTTGTGATCTGAAGTATGAACCTATTAGAATACGATTGACCAACCTGATAGGAAAAACGTTTCTGATCCGTTTGTGTATCCGTAAGCGTGCGCACGGGAGGGGGGTCAGGAGAGGCGACTGCCTCCTCTGCAAAATTTTCCGCCAGATAATTTATCAAAAAACATGGTAGATATTAATTTTTTTTTAAATATTGAATCCTAACGTCCCTATGATTTTGTGCATAGAGAAGGGGGGTTTGGTAGATTTCCTTGCCTCCCCATAAAACTCAACCGATTCCCCCCACCCAAAAGTCTTCATCAAGTAAATACCAAGTATATATATATATATAATCATAATAAGCGCTTGAACCCCCCACAAAAATATTGTGGCTATTCATGCATAAGATAATATAAGACAAGATCTTACGTAAGGTTTGATTTCAAAGACCGTTACCTCCCCTGTCCAAAGCACTCGCGTGCGCTTATTGAAAGTATCTATTCTTTCGAATTCCTGTCGTTTGTTTATCGAGTCGGAGTGGTTTTTGGGCGGTTTCACAGACCCGAGGTCGTCACCGTATTGGACACTGCGTGTACGGAGTGTCCTGAGGCCTGGTAAAATGGTTATTAAACGCGTTTGACGATTCGACTAATATACCTAATTATCATATCACCGCCGATAGGGTTTATTGAAATATCATGAATATTTCGAATATTTCGGTGTAATACGCATACAATTCGATAATTTTCAGTGTACCCGTTGGAATTTCTATCTGTTTTCCAAACGAATATTCGTCGTAGAGTAGACTTGCGTCGAAATGTTTGACCGCGTAAACCGGGCAAAAGCTGACAGTAAAACGCGTTACCCATACGCGTTTGTTCCGCGACAATGTGTATTTAACGCGTTTTCAAATCGCCGTGCGTTTCCACCTCGACGATAACGTTTCATAAATATTTCGTTCGAAATAATTAGGCGTCAACACTCGACTAATTGCATTGCCCACGGCGTTTGTAACGAAACGCGTGTTTTCTCCGCCGCGGAGAAAATATTTAAAACCTACAACGAAACATTATAATACCGGACACATTAGGCAGGTGTACATGTGTACCTAATTAATACCGAAAATTCTGTAGATAACCAGAGAGACAGCCATTTTTATTACTGATAAGGCCATCGGCCGCGCAAGAATATTGTAATATTGTAATTAATTGTTATACTGTTGTTACGCAACGCCGACAGATTAATCATCGACACGGACGCGGACCAGCAGCCGACTGGAAAAGTGAACTTAACCTACTGCAGCGCCTCTACTCAAACATGAAATTTTCTCTAGTCGGTTGCGCGTTTCGCGTACGCGGTAGGTAAATATGCGTATGTACGGGTTATTGTACGGCGTACTTACAAACAGGTATTGACCGCGTTGAACGATCAGAGAAAAAAAAAAAAACAATAACGTGTCGACGAGAAATCCGCGCAATTTTTTTTTTTTTTTTTTTTGCTGTCGCGTTCGAAATATTCAAATAATCACACGCAGACGTGTGTGTACAGCGCGACGCTATGACGTCATAAATAATAATCACGTACTTGCATTCGAACGTTTTTTTTACGGATTATAATAAACCGATCTCGCGGAACATTAGATTGCCCGGGCGCGTGTCAATAACTTATCATTCGTGTTTGCCTCTGTACCAGTTGGGTTGTCCGGGCCGTCTCAAGTCTCGCGAGATTTCGAAATTATTATGTTTTCGGCATGACATTTTCTCCGCAACTTCACCGCCAATTTTTCGCCCGGTACCCGTTCGAGGGGAATGCGCGTGCGCGTGCATATTATAACGATGATCAATATTGGTATTAATAAAAACAACACCGCACGACATTCTCACGGCCCGCGTCCGCAATCCGACGCAGTAAACATCTGCGAAAATGCCATTATCGTAACATCGGCAGCGGCGCGCACAGATGGTGGTACGGAGGGGGGGAGGTTAGGGGTTCAAGGTCCCCTATTTTAAAAACAAATTTATTCGGTAATATTCACTGTGCAATACTGATAGCACGACGAGCTACCGCCACTGCAGGAAATGCGATCACGAACAAAACCCATCTCGAGCAAAAAACCCTGCGCGCGCGAATTATAAACACGCACATAATATGTCTCCCCCCCCCCCCCCTTACACCTCCCCGTTTTCCGGACGGTTGTGCGATACGGTGTCGCAGTGTGCATTACGAAAAGCGTTTGATCGTGGCGAAATCGTCCGGTCCGGAAATCGGTTTGGGTTCACAAAGACGCGGGCGGCGGCCGGGAGAACGGCGGCGCGCTGCACCGATGCGGCAAACCTCCGCGGCGACACGTCGCCCGCGAAAACGCGTGAAAATCAAAACGTTTCGGACCATTCGGCGAATTAATTTATTGTTTACCACGAGAATATCGGGCGGGCACTGTACAGGATGTCCCGCGAAGATGTACTCATATTTACTGTACGATATCTCCGGAGATAATAATGATAATGTTGTTTTTATGTCACTCGCTGGCACACGGAATGATAGTTGACGGCGATCAATTGTTGTTTTGGGAAAACAAATTGAAAAAAAATATCTTTTTATTTTGTTATTTATGAACAATTTGAAGCTATTATAGCCATTTATTTTTCCGAACATTTTCGATTTTCATTAGATTCGTGATGATTTTTTTTTTTTTTTAATAATTATACCGCAGTCGATTAATCGTCGTAATAATGATAATAATCGATTAGAGAATACGCGATTACAGCCTGTTACGCATACAATTATGTAGGTACGCTGTTCTCCGAAGAAAATTCTTTACTAAAGGTTTTTTTTTTATCAAAGCAAACAATATTTATCGCGATATAAATATTAATTGTAGTCCTTACCTCCGCGCAGTGAGTTATATAGAAAAAAGAAAAAAAAACGGAATTCGATCGTTTCGATTATCTCCGGAAATATTACGAATGTCTTCTCGTGGGACACTCTGTATGCGTCGCACGGCAGACGCGTCGCGGGAACGAGCCACCGGTTGCGCTAGCTGACGCGCTCTATCCCCCCCCTGCCCCGCGTCGCGCCCCGGAACGTCTAGGACACCCGTCCGAACGTTCGGCGGCGAACTCCGCGATTTCATTTGTCTGGCGCACTCGCGCGTGCCTTGCCGTTTTTTCCTGTTTGCCAGCCGACAGCAGCCCGACAGCCACGGAAACGAGAAGCCGCCGACGAAACCGAGTCCGCGCTGCAATAGGTCTTCCGCCCGTAAGTATATAATATTATACACCCGATACATTATTTTAATATTAACTCCGGTTGTAGGCGAGAAGTCGGGAACGTAGGATGTATAGAGTTGGGGGAGGGGGATGTAGAGCGTTTAATGTGTACCCGTGAGCAACGGTCGACCGTTGCCGACGAAAAAACGATTCCGAGCGGAGTTCGGTTGTACGCGTTTTAAACGGCGTCAATATTTACGATTTTCGTCAAGATTTTATATTGAAAATCTATAGGAAAAAAAATAAAAATATATACCACATTAAAATCAACTTTATCTTTTTGACCGCTAAGTATGCGTCTCATAAAGATACTCCTGTGAAATTTTCAACCATTATTTCTGTTCGGTCTAGCAATTTCTCCCGCCGAGTACCCGTACCTACCGAATAAATATTAATAAAACCGTCGTTTTCGTGAATTTTCCCGGTTTTCCTACGTTTTATCCCCCGGATTTTACGGGCGTCACGACGTCTGGTAGAAATCACGCTCGCGTAGAATAACGAACGTAATAACGATGTTATTGTAGCGGTAAACGGCA
This sequence comes from Cinara cedri, assembly GCA_902439185.1. Classification (NCBI taxonomy): domain Eukaryota; kingdom Metazoa; phylum Arthropoda; class Insecta; order Hemiptera; family Aphididae; genus Cinara; species Cinara cedri. The sequence goes on from CABPRJ010000024.1 coordinate 819,370, forward strand.
ATACGGACTCGACGACGGTCACTAAACGAAACGACGCGGTATAATAGACGGCAATTATTTCGGTAAAACAAAACGATAAACCGATAAATTAAAAAAAAAAAAAAAAAAAAAAAAAAAAACACGAACGGAGAATAAAAATAAAAAAAAAAAAATCGTTGAAAAATAAGCGATAATAAAGTTAATGTTAATTTTCGTAATTATTACGCGTCGCGTTTACATAATGACCGTTTTGTGTACACATTTTTTTATACGGTATTTTATACGCGATTTCACGAGTTCCGTAAACGGGCCGTAAACGATAACCGTTTTTGTTCCGTTTCCGCTGCAACATAGATTTTGATCGTACCACGCGCGCGTCCGTCCGCGATGTTTCAGCGTCACGCGTGCGTGACCCGGTCCCGCGCGGCGCCGCGGACGGGAAGTGCGAATGTCGAAAACAACGGAAATACACCGCGACGTTAATTGTCCGCGCGCGGCGGACCGATCGGAATCGCGTTCGGAACGGGATCGTAACGGTTGAAACAGAAAGAAGCGCACGAGACCGTTGAAATACTTCGGGTATTTCGAGGGGGGGGGGGGCGCCGGGCGTCTCGGCGTTTCGGGACACCCGTCGCCGCCGAGCGGCATAAAACGTCGCGTTTACCGAACACCGACCATATTCCAAAAGCGTTGCCGTTCGACGCTACGGTTACCCGACAACACCTCTCCAACGCTGCGTAGAGAATCCGGAGAACGTTTTCGGGCGCATCTCCCCATTCCCCCCCTCTCCCAATCGGCGCCCGCGTAAACAGTGCGTTTACAGCGTCGACGACCGCAGCGGACGTTACCGCTCGGTAACGTCGAGAACCGTTAACACACGTCCAACGCAAAATGTCGCAAATTCCCGGTCGTGTTTTCTGTGAAACACCACCACCCGCTACTGAGCGTGCCCATTTCTCACCGCCCGCCGCCGAAAACTTCGACCGCCGGTCGAAACAAGTGAGACAAGTCCGTTCTCCAAAGTTATCACAGCGGTGATTGTACGCGCGTTAGCGGACGTGCTTCGCGGCGACGGGCGGCCCGCTGCTGTAGGCGAAAATTATCGGGTGGGCGCGCAGGGCGAACGCGACGCGCGTCCGTGAGCCGCGGTCGGTCGTCGCGGCCAAACGGAAAACGATTCCGAGCCGAGTTCGGTTACGCGTGGTTTCGACAGGTTCGCTCGCGGCGTGCCGCGCGTATAATGGGCGTGCAGGGATGTCCCGTCCGTGTGCGCGACGATTATCCGTTCGGCGGTTCGGCCGTGTGTCGCGCGCGGGTTCGGCGATCCGGTCGGGTACCCGCTGCCCGCCTCGGCGCATTATTACGCCGCCGCGCGAATATTCGCGAGCGAACGTTGACGGGCGGACGTGACCTTACGGCGGCGGTGTCGCGCGTATATATTAATAACATTATTTTTTCGCCCGTACCTACCGCGCAAGTACGCGAACGGGTTTTTTTTTTCTCTCCGCTTGCCTACGAAACCCGCGCGGTTTTTGGAATAAATTAACGTTCGCTATTCGCGAATAGCTCGCCGGACAATCGAATTTTTTTTCTCCGTCACATAAAACAATCGTACAAATCAATTACGACGTTATTATTCATTTATTCGGACCTAGGTGTTTAACGATATTACGGTCTCTTTCTCTCACTCTCTCTCTCTCTCTCTCTCTCTTTTTTTTTTACGATATTATACGCCACGGTGTCGAAAATCAAAATCCGCGAACGATACAGGCGCATAATATTAATAAGACGTTACTCCCCGTCCCGAAATACGGAACAAATTCGTTGAACGGCGTCAATACGAAATCGCGTTTTATAATTACGAAATCGAATCGCATTATGTACGTATAGGAGGCGCGTAAACCTGTCTGTTCGATTCGAATTGTTTTACGATTATCTAATGAAAGCGATTCGGCGATACTTTATTTGAACAAATTTATCAAACATTTAAAAGAAAAAAATACCATAATTTTTTTGAATACGTTTCAATGGAGGTCGTTCTGTCATTATTTTATACACTGCAGTTTAATTTCGCAAACACACAACACGATCATTTTTGTAATCGTTGTCGGTCCCCACACGCGCGGATGAGGTAGGGCCGGGGAGCCGAGCACCGTCGTCCAGACCGATTGCGTATCGAGCGAATGCCAATGCGGAAAAACTGTCGGCACGAGACCGCACGTAAACCCCCCCCCCCGGGGGAGGGGACGGGGGGGGTTCGCGTACAGCGCGACGCTGCGGGCGGCCGATGAACGCGTTCTGCCGCGCCGCCCCGCGTCGTATTATCGCGCGCGGTTATTACGACATCGGCTTATTAAAGAGGCGTTATGCTCGCGCCTTTTAGCAGCCTTTAGCGTGCGGAAAACCGCTCCGCACAACGTCAATTTATCGTTCAGACGGTACGCCGCGGACGACGGCGCGTTACGGGTTCGACGGGTTTTTAACGGGGTGGGGGGGGTGTGTGTAACGCGGCGGCTGTCGTCGTTTCCGGACGAAATACAGTGCCGTCCCGTACAGTAACGCGGTTGTTCTTTCCCTCTCCGTCTTATTCCGTAAAAGCTCATCGCGGAAAACGTTCCGCGCGGATCCGGAATCTCGTTACAACGTCGCGCGTTCATCCCTCCCCCGACCGTTTTGTTGTCCGTTTTCTTTCACCCTCCTGGTAGGGTTTATCCGTCCGTCCGGTTCGTGTTGTTCGGTGCCCACATTATTTGTGGGTTTCGCTTTACGATAACCGCCGTTTCGCAAACGCGTCTGACGTTACCACGCGGCGCACAACACCGATGTCCACGGGCGATTCTCTCCATATCCCGCGGATGCGCCCTGTGCGCGCGTTACGCTGCGTCATGCGCGTCACGGTTCGGTAGTGTTGCGCGCGGATTCGTTCGGCGATACGTTTCGCTGACGAAACTGACGAAATTCCGCGCGCACCGCGTGAATACGGCGCGCCGCGCGCGTTACGACCGGCCGCAGCGATTGTCGCCGTGTGAACAAACCGTCCGGTTTTAATACCTACCAATGCGAACCGTCAGACGCGTGTGTGCCCGTTATTGTCGGACGTCGGTGGCACCGCGTATTTTCGTATCGAAACGCGTTTTGACGGCGTCGTCCCGCCACGGCGCATCGATACGAAATATTACACCGCGCCCCGCGACCCGTAACCGTCTGAACGTGAACGGCTGCGGCGACCGCGTCACGGTCGCATTCGATTAGTCGCGCCACTCGCAATCGCGCATCAGTTTCTAACTCGTAATTGTTCATGTTTGTAATCGAACACCGCGGCGGCCGTTTGGGCGCGCGGTACGTTCGACATTTTTACATTTTCGGACTTCTGATCCCGGGGCTGTAACCACCGGTTTTTTTTTTTTGTTTTTCTACGTAATTTCGTATTATTTTCCGATTTGAATGGCATACACGTATACGTAACATTATGTGTACAGTGCATATTGTTCTAACACTTGTGCTATACCGAAAGTTCTCTGAAAAAGTCACGATGACGCACCTTTTTATTTCGGCGATAAAACGCGAGTCAACGGTATGTCGTTTGGCGATTTTTAAAACGTAACGTATGGAAAAATTATAGAAAATCGATTCAAGCCTTTCTTCCCCCGAGACCGACCGAAACTAATAATAATTCGTCCGTTCGAATAACGTTTTTGAATGTAAAAAAAACAAAACGAATAACAAGTTCTTACGATAAATTCGAAAAATTAATATTTTAACAACGATAAATCAATTTGGCTTTTATGTTCCGGGTCACACGCAGCAGTGTTCAGAAATGTAATTAAAAAAAAAAAAAAAAA
>CABPRJ010000024.1:823195-938144 GCA_902439185.1 Cinara cedri
TTTTTTTTTTTTTTTTTTTTTTTTTTTTTTGCTTACACTCGTCTGACAAAAAGCTACAAACAAACAAATGCGCAAAGGGCAGAGGAAATCGAATAGTTTTCCATTGTGTTGGACGATAATTAATGACCGCCGTGCCGTCGGCGTTAGTTTTATTATTTATTATTATTATCACGGAGTCGCCACCGTGCCGAGTGTACCTGTGCACGTATGGTATTATTTAGGTAGTAATGAATTTTCGAAACCAATCGACCCAGCCGTTAATATTTCACGTGGTGTCCGTTTCGCTCACCCTATAGCAGTTGTACACAAACTCACCGCGGCAGTCCGGCACCCTCGTCGACGAAAACAAAGTTTTAATTTATCCACGACGATGGGGGTAAGTTGACGATAAATTCCAAAAACAAATTCGTTTGACGCGTATCGGATTCCGAACTCGGCGAACTCGGCTACATTGGTTTTACTGTATTGTATTATTATACGGTGGGTCACTGTTGTTGGTGAAAAGTCGGAAAGGTAGAATAATATATTATAGAGGGGAATTCAATTCATATCTATAGAAATTTGTTGAAAATGTTGTCTAGTCGGTGTGCAAGGGAGTCGTTTTTGATCTTCAGGTTTCTCAATAATGGGAAAAACCACATAAAAAAAAAAAAAAAAATCACAGAAATTAACCGAGGTACACCATCGAGTCGTGATCGACAATACGTCGATTTTCAACTAACATGCGTTTCTAATCGCGCGGCCGTATAAGTATTTAATTTGTGATTTTCGTTTTGCCCACCACTGTTCGGAGAGTAAGAATTTTTCGGAAAACCGTTCCGGACCTATACAGACACCGGGACCCAAAATGGAAAATCTGCGAACGTGTGCACGGTTGGAAAAAAATGAATAAATACTCCGTCGTTCACACTTCGCGTTTACAACGGCCCGTTTGCCCGCGTTTCGGCACGGCCGCAGCCTATCCGGTCGTATCCGGTTTCCGTAGGTAACGCGTAGTTTTTCGTTTCGCGTCGCCCGCGAGAAGACGACCGCGACACTGCCCGGTTTTTTTTTTTATTTTTTCGGCATATCGCGCGCCCGCAGCGTGCCGCGCACGGTCGTTTTTCGTACGCGTTTTGCCACGTCGCGAGACGTCCGGCAGGGCGGCGACGCCGTTCCGCCGACCCCGCGCGCAACACTTAATAACAATGATATTTCGCGTGTAAGTGTTTGTACGGCTGGAGTCGTTCGACCGCCGGCGACGGTTTTATTTTTTTTTTTTTTTCATACCCATCAAAAACCGTTTGATTTACGATCGCTGCGAAAGTCCATATGTTGCGAACATGATCTATATACATATATATATACGTACCTAACCGTATACACAAACAAACTGCGTTCTTCCATAATAGGCCCGTTTTTGCCGCGTTCAAATTAAACGTTTTCAAACGAAAATGTCACCGCAACACAATCGTATAAATAATATATTATTTTTGATATTAAATCTCGCGCCATTTTCGACATTGTATTGTGCGCATGGTCCCCTGTCCTTTTTCAAGAATAACGATTAATTTATACAGATAACCGATATGGCTCACGGGCAGACTCGCAATGTCATAAATCGTTGGTGGGCAGTTATGCGAGCGTATAGTTTAGACGGGGGGGGGGGAGGGAGAGAGAGGGCAATATACGGGGTAATTTAATTTTGAAAAAAAAAAACGAAAAACGATTTTACATTATAAACGGAATAGTAAAAATGTACATCATGCTGTCTATTACCTACTATAATAATGGCCTGATAATCTACCCACACAACCGTGTAGGGTATTGTCAAATCCCGCATGATGCACCGTGTACGCAAAAAATATAAAACCACATTTCCTACGCGCACATAGGTACTTGTAGGGAGCAATATATGTAATATTGTAACATGGGAAGTATATTATTTCTGTTAGCGTACATATACACATATATACGTATATTGCCTAATATACTCTCTCATATCCATGTAGAAACTCGTAAAATACAAAATACAAATAATGTTAAGTAATATTTTCCGATATCGATACTGTTTTTTTTACTATTTTATATATATTATTTTTTTTTTTACAGTGATACGTATACACTCGTATTACTTACCTCGCGGAAACTGCGTGTGTACATCTTATCGCGGCCGTTCTATACAAATATAATATTTTACCGACGTCTCGTATTTTATATTCGTATGTATACTCTTGTAACTCGTATGTGCGCTTTCGTCCGTACGATTCGTCGGTTTAAAGTTTTTTTCTTCTTTTTTTTGCTTCTATATTACCTATATATTATATACGAATAAGTTTTCCAAAATATTGAAATGTTTTTTTTTTCTATAAAAAAATATTGTCGGTTCCCGTAAAACGGGCGCCTCTGCGTAAATATGATATTTTTACTATCACAAGCGTATGTAGGTGGGTACCTAATGGATGTGTATACAAACAGGGGATCGTAATGCGCTAGGAGTATTTAAAATGACGAAATACCGAATTCAGGCCGGCCGGTTGAAATTTAATTCCTGGTCACCCAATAAAATGACACGTTAGTGCCAATCTAATTTTTCTACAAACAATTTATAACGAGCAATGATTTGTTGTTACAGATTAATAGAATGTTAAATTTAAATCTATTAACAAACAAATTTTACTGAACACGTTCAGTATCTCCTTTCGGTTTGTTTCGTCGTTTAATACTGTATAAGTTTGATATAAACTAAATTGTCCTATATTGAGTTAATTTTAATAAAGAATCAATTAGTAGTCCGCTTTTATATTAACACTTGCAAATTTAAATATCTATTACCCAGTCTGGACCATCTGAAAAATTCTCATTTTCGAACTGGCCACTTCGCCCCTGATATTCTAATTGCATATTTTGCAATCATTTTTTTTTTTATAGTATTTTCGATCTAGTTGGTGTATTGAGGAGGTAATTTTTTTTTTTTTTTTTTTTGACAAATTTACAACGTTGACCATTTCATTATTTTAAGTGTTTTCGACATTTGTTTTCTACCAAATATCTCACTCCAAATTTCAATAGTAGCATATTTTCTGAAAGATGATTTTGTCTGACCCTGACGGAATTAATTTTTAATTACCCTGTAGTTTTTCTTAATAAGTGGGAAAAACTAACAACCTTTCGTATAATTTTGTTTGATTTCTAAGTGACGTTGCCATGTTGGCAACTAGAGAAAATATACGATTAATAATACTTGCTCAGAATTCGTTTTTTGTTAGTAATATGGTTTATTGTCACATTTATCGTTAAAAATTTTAATTAAATTACCTACGGTTTTATCCACTGATTTCTCTCATATAATAACGGCATGCTCATCAGCAGTATCGGGCGTTTGTTTTCGTATATATAAAAAGTTTTCAGTGTATAATAATTAATGAGTAATGACTAATGAATACATAATTATATTGTAAATAGCTTTTTATTCGTCCGTTCTAAACCAGCGGTGCTCAACCTGTGCGTGTTGGTGACCTATGATATTTACTCAATTTTTCATGTGACCTATTTTAAAATAATTTTCAATGGGGGCTACCCTCCTTACTCAAACACGCTTAATTTTTCGATGATCATAGTTAAATGGTCTTTCATTTTCACCAAATTAACTTTCATTTATTTTTTAAACGATGTACGCAACTAAACGAGCAATAGGTACCTTGTCAAGTTCGCAATAGTGATAATTGATAAGATATCAATAACATATCAAATTTCATCATTCCCATGAATTTCGATGTTTACAGCATTGAAAGACCATAGTCCCAAAATTACGAACTTGTATAATTGTTTGTCAAGAAAAATATTTTATTAATTATTTTCAAAACTATTTCATACTGCGTGTAGTCCAAAACAAAAATATTACACCAACGTTTTAATTTGTTGGCGACCCATTCAAAATTATCCGCGATCCAATTTCAGGCCGTGACCATATGCAGGTTGAGAAACGCGGTTCTAAACTGCAGTACCTAAATCAGAGAGAAAAAATAATACGTTCGCGGTACAACCGGAAATAGGAAGAAATATACATTACATTATAGACTCGGTATAATGGCTGCAGTTTAATAATTATTAATATTATATCGTGTGTAGCTTATTTATTTGTTGATAATACGCATGACACGATGTAGAGCTGCTACAGCAGCACCGGTAGCTTACTTATTATAATGTTATCTAATGAAATAATAACTAATACATTTAACACTTTCGAATATAATATTGTATTGTCTTAATTATTTTCGAATAATATAATTATTGGTACAGATAAGACCGCGGCACGGTTTAAACCGTGGACCGGGTGACGTCATTTCAATAAACTAAACTATTTCGATTGGTTTTTTTTTTTTTTTTTTTTTTTTTTAAGTTGATTAAGGTATTAAGTGGAAATTTCGAAACAATATTATAGAGTAATTTAATTTATAAATTTATATAATAAGCAACGATAAATCATTGTTAAGTAACGAGATAGCTATAACGGAAGTTGATAATAAACACCGAAATGTATTGAATCAATATAGGTAAAATCGTGGTCATCGTGTAAATTTGTAACCCAAAGGCGAATATTGTCCATGACTTTAGAGGGGAATGATATTTTGAATTACTTTATTATGTATCAAAGCCGCTCAATGCGCTTGGCAAAATTCATTACAAATTTTAAAAAAATTTGTGGGTATATAAACAATTGTAAAATGTCCACCTAAAAAAAAAAAATTAAATCGCTTAGTTTAAAACAATATATCGTATACCATGCTTTTTTTGAACAATAATATTATACATTCGTTTTTATTTTATAGTAGTGAGCACTTATACATTCGGTATATCTGAGGGGGCTTACCCTCCCTTAAGCCCCTTCAGATTTCCGCCTACGCTATCATAATATGACGGTGTTTGATCCGTGGATCATTGCGAAATTGTTACAATTAATATAATATACCATTTCAATTTGCCGTTATACTCGAATAATAAATTACATTTTGAGCTAATATAAAAAAAAAAAATTATTCGGTTTTTACGATGTTTTTTTTTTTAAACGCGTTAATAATGTTGTAATATTATAGTATTATGCTGCGACTACGCGCGATTAATCTGTTGTTCATTATATTACAATATTATATAGTGACTCAGTGTTATCAGAACGAACAATAATTATTACTCTATACTCTGACGCGTGTTTATCTTTATAGGTTATAATATTATATACGTTCGATAATAGGTATCTACCTAAACATACATGACTTCAACAAGTAGGCATTTAGGACGGATTTATAGCGTTTATTTAACACAACACGTGTAACCGGTGTTTACTAAGGGATGTGATGTGTTTACATTGTCATTTCTCCTCCTTCCTCTCCTCACTCTCCGTTTTCTTTTCTTAACAGAATATACATTCGTTCGGCCGTACGTTTGTCAGCGACGCGCATCATCGGTATTATACACGGCCGTATACATATAACACCGACTCGTATATTTATTATTTGAAAACTATTTTCGACGTTTCGAAACAATCCCCGCAAGTGTCTGTTCGGTCTTTGGTTTCCGTCTCGTCCGTACACGCCGATATTGTATTATAAGAACCGTTGCACACGCCATAATCCGGTTATTGTGTGGCCGCACAAACAATGGTTATAGCGGACCGAGAGTTGAGGGACGGGCTTAAAAATATATAAGACGAGGATATTCGGATGTAGAGAAACACGGAGAGATCTGAAAATAATACGATAAATAATATAAATCAAAAGGGGATAAAGCGATGTGCGCGTGTCGACCTTTCGGGTCGTCCCTCGTAGTGAAAATAACTTTTTTTTTCTCTCTTTTTTTCCTTTTTTTTTTGTATACGTCTACGCTACGTGTTTTTATTTAATCCCGTTGTGTAAATAATACCTATATGACGACAATTTCCGCCGCCCTCGGGGAAATGAATACGAATTTTTTTTTATCTCTCTCTTTTGTATACAGGACAATACGTTTCGAATTTTTCAATCGTTTTCTCCAAACAAAACTGATCTGATGTTCAACACGTATCACATGTGCGGAGTATTTTACCTACAATAATCAATACATATTATACTAATACAAATATTATAACGTGTTTGTGGTGAAGCAAACACTGGATAGGGAATATACGGGCCCATCTAGTTTTAAAATTGTCACCAGCACTAAATTATACTAAATATATAAAATTGACAACAATTTAATTAACAACAAAAATAATTATAATTATACGCGGCCCGTCGAAATTTTCTCGGTCTTTGGTTCAATCGGGGATTGGTTGAAGTTCCTCACTGCGAAAATCGAGGTGTCTGTTGAAAGTTTTGCTTTCTAGGTCGTAATACTTATCGAATTGTCTAGAGCCTAGACTTTTCTATATGTCTAATATTGAAAAAATTTGGCGTGCACGCGTAAGTCAAATTTTAAAAGCGAATAAGTCCACCAATGGACGATTTTATTGGTTGTATACGAGTGTAAACTGAATGTTGTGCGCAGATAGGTAACTTTTAGGAGAGCGAAGTGAACAAGTGTAATTTCGAGGGAAAACCGTTCCGTATTTTTCAGCAAACTCATAAGAAATACGAATAGTTTAAAATATCTGTTACTTATATATCTGACTTTTTGGAGTATAATATTCACACGTTATGATGTATATTAATAACCTGTATGTACCTTGCGTACATCCTGTAGAGAAAAATCATCATAAAAGTCTACTCGGACGAAGTACAGTTACACAATTCGTATTTTGCCTAAAAATTATGACACCGGGTCCCGGTGTGCCATGTCCTGTCGCGCCGCTAGTCCGAATTCGACAAGGTACCGGGGAACGGAGGAGACCGAACGGAAAGAAAGCGTTGTGTTTTGCCCGCAGTCATCCGTGTATATCTACTGTTTTTTTTTTCCGTCGTCTATAATATTTTTATCGGCCCGTGCACACGGGAATAGCGCTGGAGCGACTAGGAAAACGCGCGGTTAACCATATACCCGAGAAAACCTGGTTGGTATTTTACGTAGAATGTTGCAGAGTTGATGATTTTCCGCCGATTGTTCTTACAACGATATTTGTACCCATGTAACCAGCTTGCCGTATATATGGTATAGTCCATGAATTAATGGAACGCGACATAACGGACAAGTTTACGGCGTTAACAAATTTGTTCCGTTTTTGTTTTCTATTAGAAATCTCGCGTCAAATTCCAAGAGTAGCGTCTATAGTTTACGGGGATAGTTGTTTTTCGATTTTCCGTGTATATAGCGTTCTTAATAATCGAGCAAAACTGGTGGGGGGGGGGAAATTTTCATTATTTTCAATATTTAATTTTTTGTTATTCGATTTAAAATATTCGTAGAGACTTGACATTTTCACAGAATACTTATATTAGTATTTTCTAGGCGCGGTTAATTCGTCGAAATATACTGTGGCTTTTTGAGCTGTTTACAGTTATTTTACATTTTCGGATTTTTTTTTTTTTAAATTTCTATTTGGTTTTTATATGCGGAAAGATCAAATATTGACGAAAATCGTAAATATTCCAGTATATATAAAACCATATATTTTGTTGGTAACGGCGGGTTTATCATTGTTTACAGATATAAATTAAATAATTTAACTTGATAATGAGCAAGAAATACGTATATTATGTATGAGAATATTAATATAGACACGGAAATGTATTATGAACAGGAAGTACTAAATTGTTTAATCTACATACTGCCTGTAAATACGTCATTCTTATATTTTATGTTATCCTTCTTTTAAAATATTTTACACTAGATGTATACGAATAGGTCACTCTGTAAGGTTAAATACGATAAGGCTAATCGCAATAAATTATCATCTACAGTATAGTGAATTTCCAGAATGAGTCGATATTTGTAAACGATTGGGTTTTGGGTACTGTCGTTTAGTATTTTAACATTTTTTCATAGCACAATATTCAATATTTTTGGAATTGCATTTTTTTTTTTAGTTTTTAGAATATTAATTTCCCTAGCGTATATCATTAAAAAAAATAATAATAAAAAACTTGGTTTAACGGTTCTGAAACAAACGGCTAATTGAATTCAAACTATGAGATATTCGGAGCTAGAAAAGTATTTTTAATTCCCCGGGGGACGAAATAACGCGATTTTAGAAATTATATCCCATCCACTTCGCCTATATGAACAAATTATTAATCACGCAGCAGCTATATAATTATTATTGTAATATTATACTTTTGAACGACAATTTATTTTACGCCGTCGTCGTGATAATTGGAAATAATTTCGTGGTGTGCGTGTAGTGTTTCGCTATAATACATAAGATATAGTAGAATGATGTAGATAAATAATATTTTTAACACGATATAAGTCTATGGTAGAGGAGATGACTACCTTAAGTGGACTGGAAGCTGTAATTTTCTGCCTTTGTCTTGCACGCGCGATGCGCCGTACATGAATTTAGACGCGTTCCAATTTCAACGTACCGGTTGATCTGTTTAGTGAAGCCAATAAGAATTTCTCGTCAAGTGCCTGCTGGAAATCCACTTTACCGCACTTTGGATTTTATCCCTCTAAAAATGCTAACCGGAACACATTAATACTCGGGGAAATTTAAATCGAAAAATCGGAAAACGGTAAACTCGACGAACAAATCCGTTTTCGGAATATTCTTATCGCTTCACTGTGTTATAGATCACCGATCGCGGTACGGCTGGCAATAGAACGCGTCAAAATGTCATATACATGATGCCCGCCCACGTGTAAGACAAAGGCATAAAAAATCATCGCTTCCATTCCCCTCAAGTACAGTAATAATAATAAGAGTGCACGTCCCATAATATTATATTGTTTACGACGACGGTATATATGATATTATATTATATAGCAAGTACCTAGTCTCTGACATACTATCTCTGCTGTTTTTGTGTGTGTGAACGATCGGAATGCGTCCCGGCACAGATGAGGGAATCTTTTCTTTTTTTTCGGTTTTTGTGATGTGCAGACCGGGTGCTGGCGAAGGGGACTATATAATAATAATAATATATTATAATATCCCATACACAATATATGGTATTTTATTATATATATAATATTGTGTGTGTATGTGTATGTGTGTGTGTGAGTGTGCGTATGTACATTTCTTTTGAACCGCACAAAAGAGGAGACACCCCCTCTGGGACACAGCTGCGCCACCGCCGGTTTTAAACATTTTCAGCTGGTCCGCCAAATGTGTGTGTGTGTGTGTGTGTGTGTGTGTGTGTTGTGAGAAACGGTGACGGAGACGACGTCGCCGCCGTCGGACGCCCATATTATTATAGTCACGTATTATATGTCTGTGATTTTTTTTTCCTCGAGAAAAAAAAAAAATTTAAACACAATATTTCAACATACATCGTCAGCGTCGTATATTGTAATAATAATAATAATGGTGTACACGTGTGTATGTGTATGTGTGTGTGTGTGTGTGTGTGAAAAAACGCGCACTCGAGATTCGTACAGCCGAACCTCGTGCAGACGCGACAAAATCAGAGCGTTTTTACACTGATCATAAAAGTATTTTCCGTTAAAAAAAGAAAAAAAAACAGATTTTTCGTTCGAAATCAACGATAATTGCTAATAATGAGCTCTGCGACCGGAGTAAGGCGTGTTTGTTTCGTGTTTTTTCATCAGTTGCAGTGAATTGTTTTTAAATTGTCTAAAAATCTGTCGGGAACCTAGAAAAATGTATCCGACAAAGTAATAATTTACAGTTTATAATATAATATACGATACGAAAAACTCTAAGCATTTTTACTCAAAAAAGAGATATTGTTTTCGGAGGCGAAAAAAATCTTGGTAAAATTTATAGCCGAAATGTTTAAAACTGCACATAACAAATAAACGGGTTCTGGTTTTTAAGAAATATTACTACTTGATTCAAGTAATACATATTATTACGTGAATCCTCCCCCCCCCCCATTGCTGTGCTGCCACTTTCGGTAATGGATAGTATACGGAAAATGGATTCATAAATATTTGAAAAAAACTTGTGTTTTTAACGGATCTACAATATACGCTATAAATTGTTTTAATTTATGGAAATTTCGTTTGAAAATTTAAAATGTATAAGTTCATTTATTATAAAATTATGTATAATTTTAGTATTTTTGGTGTTATTCTTATACTCTATTTTATCGCTTTGAACAATATCTAGACATTTTAAATATAGTTCAATTTTTATAGTCGCAACAGTCGTGTACTCGTGCGTGACAGATCAATTAATACACATGCGAGTGGTATGCGAAAAAAAAAACTCTGAGAACCTGTGTACAGATTTATTCTGTACGATTTCAAATTTTTTTTAGAAATTTGATTAATCCTTAGTTTTTTGTTTTCGGAAAAAATTTTAAAACTCGAGTTTTATTTGATTTCGTATTGTTTCACCGATGTACGAACACTGTTTTGTCGATTCAAGTTCATATTTGTTTCGTATAATATAATTTATTGTCATTATATGACAATGCCGTCGGAATATAAAACTGTGTATCCGTTTAAAGGTCTTAAAGGAGGGGGGGGGGATCAATTTTTCAACCAACGAGATTTGGCCACGAAGCCTACTAATTACTATTATTAAAAATTTAATAGATAAATATCGTTTACTATGTATTCTTATAATGATCAACCGATTTTTAACTTGAATATTTTTTTACAATTCTATGGTCAAGTTAATAATGTACAGGTACCTACAAGTTGTTTTTGTCGTTCGGTTTTCGTTCACGTTATATTATTAACAGCGACAAATAATTCGTTACCGTCGACGGTTTCGCTTGTTTTTAGCGTTTTCGCAATAACGCCGCCTAGAGATCGAGCTCCACCACTAAAACATTATAACATTTACCCCTTTTAAATTTAACGATAACCGGGGTCGTAAAACAGATAAGAAATGCAAAATGTTTTTCATCGTAAACAAATACGTTTTCGTTTATAAAACGTTATATTTTTTGTAAATACCGCATTATATAGTATAATAGTTAATTTTACTATAAACATAGTTCGATCGTAAAATTATTAACAAAGTAACAATATAATTGAAAAACGTATCCAAATGTTTATTTTCTTTTATATTTTAAGGACGAATGGAATCTATCTATATATATATACAGAGTGTAACAGGACTATTTGACATTTTTACATTGCAGTTACATGTAAAGGGAGGGGTGTAAGTATATAATGTATATCCGCGAAGTTTTAACGCGAGCCGCGGTAATTGAATTTTTTTTTACGTATACAAAAAGCCGCGATACTGCCGACGGCCGTGCCATTTTCGTAAGCGTGCAAAGTCATTGGAAGATACGACATTTAAAAATTTGTTCGATTTATTTCCGTAATACGGCGATGATAAACCGTTAGTGACAAAATACGATTTTTCCGGTCGATTAAACGCGATAAAAAAAAAAATCGCATTTTCGCGAGATTCTCGTCAAAATTCGAACTTGAAAAGTATGCTCGAAAAAAAACTTCTGCTATATACATATTACATCCCGTTCGACTCGTTTCGATTTTTATTTTTTTCTGTTCATCGGGTACAACTTTATACGATATTATTATCACGAACCACGGTCCATATGATTTCCGAGCTGCACATTTCCTCTCTCGGCCGAAACAACGATATTGTATGTTATCCACACGTGCACAACCGGATAAAAACTTAAAATAATAAAATAACAATCTCAAATCCCCGTACAACGAACAGTTAGAATGTTTCGACGACGGCGAAGCGTTATTCCTATGAAACAGCTACCACACGGGGGTCGCGCGATATTAATTTTTTTTTTTTTTTTTTCATTGGAAAGTCGGTTGGGCGTTAATATTTTTTTGTTCGTTTCCGGAATCGTACGATAGATTGGCCTTATTGTTATTATAATATATAGGGTGACGACGACAATGCGCGCAGTTATATCGTGTAATAACGTTATGCTATATACAGGGTGTAACAGGACTATTTGACATTTATTTACATTTTATTTACGTGCACAAATGTAAAATAGTCCAATTACACCCTGTATGCGCTGCGCCGGTTGTTATAGAGACGTTGCGTTATAGGTACGGGCGTTTTAATTTTCTTTTTTTTTATTTATTTTCGCGTTTAATTAATACACGCGTATACGCGGGTCTGACAAAAAAAAAAAAAAAAAAAAAAACAAAGGAAATTGAATTCAGCAGTCCGTAAACCGTGTTAAAAACAACGATTTTAAATTCCCAGTTTAGTTTTTGAATTTCATTACGCGGAAACGACTAGTATACGCTACGACGGCTGTTCGTAACTCGGGAAAACGATTTTTTTCCCCTCTCCCTCGACAAACGTCTCGGAAACACGCGTTGTATTTTTAAGAGTACCTATGTACACGAAAATTTAAACACGAGTATAGTACTGTTGTTGTTATTATTATTATAACGCAGCCGGAACGACAGAAACGCGGGGAAATAAAAAAATAATAATAGTGAACGGCCGCGTCCGTTAACGATAAATATACTCGGGTATAAAGTAAACATTATAATGATCGTCTAGTACAGCCTCCGGCGAAGTATACAAACACGACGCGAGAGGCTACCGAATGCCGAGCGATTTTTTTTTTTTTTTTGAAGAGGAATTTTGTGTGTGTGTTTTTTTTTTTTATTTTTCGTTTCCGTAGTCGGCGTTCAAGTCACAAACGAGATTAATACAATAGATACCTAAACGTAAATCGTCCGGCGCCCGGTGCACGCAGAGTAGGCCGCAGCCGAAGCGCGTCGGTGTGTGTACGCGTCTTTCGGAAAACGGGACATTTGCTCGGGGAAAAAAAAAATTCAATCAACCGCCCACGATAATCAGTTCGAATCGAAGCCGTTTTTCGGATCACTCGTACCCGTCGCGTGTTCGTCGATAACACGTCAGATAACGTCAATATTCTATAGCCGGGGGAGGTAATTTTTTCCGCGTTTTCCCTCGGCGGTTTTCTCGATGACCGCGGAAAAACTCGCGGAAACCCGTACGGTATTGCGTACAAGATACGTCTGTGATGTAACGCACAAGCACGTGGAGTACGTGATGTATCTATGAACGTGCAGCCTGACCGGCGGCTTGGTTTGCGAGAGGGAACAACATCGAGGCCTCGCCGCGGACGGCCGGTGGGTTTCGGTCGTGCTGTACGTATACTACGAGACGTGGGTCTCGGGAGGGGACAAAGTCCGCCCCGCGTAACGGAGGGCGGAATTCTCTCCCCCCCCCCCGGGACCCACGAAACTCTCTCCGGACAATATACGCGCGCCGAAACGTAATTTGCGCACGGAAATATACGCGCGGCCGCAGACGCGGCGACGGTCCCGCGCCGGCCGGCCGGGGTCTGGGAACCGCCGAACCCGTGGAAACGGCACGGCGCGCGGCGTCGGGGCGCGCTCGCACGCCGCTGCAACGCGATTCTCGGCGCGGCGGTCGTTTCGCGTTATTGCCGCGGAGGAGCGGCGCCGCGTGCGTTTTTCGTCGGGCCGCGGACGCGCGTAAACGAACGGTCCCGGCGGTCCCGGTCGGCGCCCCGGGGTTCGGTTTTAAGCGTTTTCACGTACGCACGGATATTATGCGCGGGAACCGCGTATCGAAAACGGATCGGCCGCCCCTATTGTGCGGCGCGCGGTGCCGCGCCTCTTGTGCGCTGCACGTCATTTCAAATTGTCACCATTGTTGTCCGAACCGCCGGTCTCCACGTTCCCATAAAACCCGCCCGAACGCTCCCTCCCGAAACGTGCCGACGATCGTACGGGTTGGTGGTACGCGCGCCGTAATAACGCAACAGAGCGGCGAAAATCGCATTCGATTTTTTTTGTTCTCCCGATAGATTTCTACACGCGCGTAAAAACCTATTGCCACCCCGACGAGTTGCGTAACGTACCGCGTACCGCTGTAGGTATTGCAAAAAAAAAAAAAAAAAACGATCTAAAAAAATTTATCACGCATCGTAATATCGTGTAAGCTATGCTCAGAATCTGAAACAGAAACGGTTTCTCATGTTACAGTCGACAACGTTATTATTTACTTTTCAGAGTTTGGTGTATATTAACGTATAATAATAATAATAAAAAAATAACAAACAGAGAAAACAGAAAATAAAATTACATAATAATATAATAAGGGATATCCTTATTATGTATAATAATATCCATATTAATATCCTGAAGGATTTGTTTTTTAAATAATGAAAAACATAACCAATATCAAATATACGATTTGAATTATACGTGAAACGAATAACAGAAGTACAAAAGATGTCCTAGGAAAACGGGTGGGCAGCCACTGTTTTAGGTATTTGAATTTATACCTGTAAGCAACGATGAACCGTTGCTAACGAAAAGACGATTCTGAGCGGAGTTCAGCTGATAATGATGCTTTGTCAACAATATATCTGTCATATTATAGTAAAATAATTAAACAGGCATTATATATTTTCTCTAATAATATTTGTATGATATACCGATTTTCTCGTTTTTCTCGGTTCGCCCGTGTTTTTTCCCTAGTTGTTCACGTTTGCTGGGGAAAATCCCGGGAACATTAAAAAATGACCTCCTTAAAGTACCTTCCCAGTCAGGTTTCCTTTTAGAAAGAAAGCAACACTTAAAAATCGGAGCAAGATCTCTGGTATAAAAGTTGTCCACAGAAAAAAAAAAAAAAAAAATTATAAACATCTTTGTAAAACCATAAGGCTTCTTCGCTTCGCTCTGAATCTGAAATAAAATATTATGCGTCCTTGGAATGAAAAAATTGTTTCGACCGATTAATTGGTACGTAATGTGCGGCGACGGCGACAACGACGACGTGGGAGCGTCGACCCCTCAAAGACAAAAAAAGCGTTGGTATAATATTACGAATGCCGTTGACACATGGCGTCTGTAATTAAATGTTTCGTATGCGACAACAGATTATACAATAATAATAAAATGATATTTTTTCATGCGGCCGGCTGCTGTGTGTATTGCGCGTGAGCAGTACGTCAATAAAAGCGGACGTTCGCGATATTATTATAACAACAATAATTTACAATAATTAATTATTATTAAATTGGCCCGGTCTCGCATAAATTATCGCGTAAATAAAATAACGGCCGACAATACACGACGGGTGTATATGTTCCGCTGTTCGGTAGGCGAGTTGGAAGGGACGACAAACCGATTAAATTGAATTCACATCATCTGTGTACGTGTATATATACGTATGCGTGACGATAAAACATTAATAACGAAAATAAAAATAAAACAGTAGGTTATATGTAAAGTTAATTTTTATTTGTGTACATTCCGATCTCGAACCGGCGAATTTCCTTTTGGTTAGTGGCCGTTAAAAAACTGACAGATTTTGGTGTCGCGTCAAACACACAAGGGGACATGGCTTAGCGTGATAAAGGATGTCACTACTGAAACTCGGAACTACACGGGTCCAGAGTGCGTTATTTGCGGGGGCTCAAACTTTCAAGGACATTAACAATGAATTATTGAATTTTTTTCATTTAGAAAAAGACATAATACGCAGGATAATAGGGACGGGTGCAGCCGCTGATTATAGGTAATTTAATGTATACGTGCAAGCAACGATAAACCATTGTGAGCGGAGTTCAGTTGATAGTGATGCTTTGTCAATAATATATATATATATGTCATTGTATAGTAAAATAATTAAATAGGCTTATATTACATGCATATATTACTGAGCGTACACAGAGTATTTAGATATAAGCGTCGTCGTCATCCTAAAATACCGCAATGGACAAAATAATTAACTGCAATTAATGGTCTGTTATAAAAAATGACAGAGAGAGTAAAATATTATGGAACACAGTTATTAATTACAATAACGGCCGCTATAATGTACAACAATATTGAGACAACTATACAAAATGTATTGCAGTTGTGTACACAAAAACAATGCGAGATTGAAAAAAAAAAAAAACTATACCGGTGAAATTTTTGTTTGTTTTTTTTTTTTCAGATATACAGACAAATTAACATCGAGACAACAAATGAGGACGAGAATCAATAGTCAGATGGGTAGAAAAAATCCCACTTTTCGCACACCGCCAACCGACTGAAACAATTTGTGAAAAATCTTCAGAGTACCGCATCAGGTGAATACTAATAGTACTAACTATACTATATTTTTGGTTGTGCGTCAATGTTTTCAGGAGGAAATCGGGAGATTCAACAACAGTCGACAATGGAAAAAAGGGGACAACGAAAAAAAAACCGTGAATTTTTTACCCCTTATTTCGTAGAATTTAAAAAAATGACAAAAGTAGTTGGCGATATTTTTATCGGACTTTTATCGTTGTAATGTTAATGATATTGGACACAGAGAATCTATACCTATAACAACTTTAAAAACTTTAAAACACAACACTGGGCCCATACAACAATATTCACGTGGATTTGTTGGAAATTGCCGAAAAAAATGTGGCATCAGCTTCACGTCGAATGTATTAAATTACAGTGTACGCGATAATAATTATTATAAAAAAAAATATAAATATTTTACCGGGGGGGGGGGGTTCTATTTGTTTCATTTTTTCAATTTTTCGTTGAGGGACCACGACTGTCGTAATATTATTATTGTTATACGTACCTATACATAACTACCGGGTGTACATTATTAATATTACTATCGCTGCCGTCGGGAAAATACGGGGAAAAAAAACAAATCATCGTACCGGTGAATTATTATGTTTGCCTCGACTGCCAATTAAAATCGTAAAAAAATACTGACAGCGGCGACCCGAAGTCACGTCGAGAAACGGAGAAAAAAATGACTCGACCGAACGAAGATCGTTCGTACGTATTGTAATATGGCCTCCGTTAATCTCGACGGTCGGATCGATTTTAGATTCGGAGCGTAGCGAGGAATATATTGGTTTTACAATGATGTTTATTTTATTTTATAATTTTTTTTTTTTTTTTAAATAAACTGTGAACAATTTTTCTACCAGAAATCTTACTCCCATGCATCAAGTATATCTTTTCTGAAAGGAGAATTTTTCTAGTTGGCTCATTTAAAAGGTTATTTTTGATTTTTCAAGCGGTTTTCATAACAATTGGGAAAAACGGGAAAATTTACGAAAATAATGTGTACACAAAAATTACACTTTAATTGTTTATTTTAACATTTTATTTATGATCTATTCACTGTTAGACAAATTTTTATATTTATTACGATAGTGAATTTTAAATTCTTCTTAAAATGTTTTCCACAGACCTCAAATAAGTCTTAATAAGCCTCTAACGCGTCTTATTTATTTATTTTTTAACGTTGGTTTTTTCGTTTGTATTACAGAAATGGAACGTGGCAGAGACAAAAAATAAAACAATCACTTACCAACACTTATCATTCTTCGCCTTGTGTGCATTTAAACTACTGGACGGAGAACTGATAAGGGCTGGTTTGTCGATACAACGACGTGAGAACAACTACGACGTTAGCGACTATGCAGATTGTTAATATTAGTAATAAAATAAGGCAAACATAATTAAGAACAGAAGCGTTTATGTCAGAATAATGGTATACGTATCCCCCTCTCCTCATTTCACCGGTCTTATTGTTTCCTCCACTTTTCATTTGAATGGGTTTATGCTAAAAGAGCATCAGTCACATTTTCATCAAAATTGAGATTTTACAAGGTAGTTTTAAAGCCTATGAAGTCTATGAACATCTATGCATGCTCTAAAGACATCAATCCAGTATCAAAAAAACCATATAATTTATTGTATTAACAATTTTTTATTAAAAAAAGTCTATAATATTAATAAATCTATAGTAAAGACGAAGTGAACATACCTAGTTAATTCGCCTGATGATAGAAGGGGGTGCCACCATTCCACGTGTTTAAAAAATTCGGGAGGCATGGTTAATTTTGTAAAACATAGTTATACGAGTTATAAATTACTTTTTTTATTGATTCGGCAAAGTATTATTATTATGGATTAAACTCAACTATTGTCTACAGATGGTGTTTTTTTTTTTTTTTTTTTAATTATTTATGTAATTGTACGCGTTTTAATTAATCCGCGAGCTTAATCAATGTAATTGTCCGTTACGAGTCGGACGAAGATATGATGTTATCTCGCATTATATAAAGTATGTTATGATTACACTGTATTTGTTTAAATATGCGATATGTCAGTTCTATAGCATACAGCTACGTGTATTATAATTACAAACGGGCGATTTTTGTATTCGATACTTAGACACTCTATATGCATAGGTATCGGAACATCGAAATCGAAATATTATTTTAAATTATGGAATGCGAGGAATGGTTTTTACTACAGAGTGATTTTTCTTTTGTCCAGGCTGTCTTGTTCCGATTTTCAAGTAGGCATAACATCTTTTCGGTAATCGAATTTTGTACGGTTTTAAATTACGGTTTTTCTTTTAGTTTTCGTTATAGTTAAGGAAAACCGGGAAAAAACACAGGAACAATGTGAAATTGTACGCAACAAAGGTTTTTGCGTTTTTTTCGATTTTTTTTTTTTTTTTTTTTTTTTTTTTTGTAATTCGGTTGAAAATAATTTTAGCGGTCTAAAATTTTAACAGAATTCTCAAATTAGCCGTTTATTTCAGACGTGGTAAATTTTTCAAAACATTAGACATTTTAAATATTTTCGAATTTTATAGTTTTTATTTCGTTTTATGTGGAAAAAACTGTTTTGGCCGAGCATAACTGCTAGATAATAATATTACACGTGGTTCTTCACTATAATTGTTCATGTTTTACTTATGAACACATCAACAAAACTGCTCTATACCATCTTGATAAATATTTAAGGTACTGCAAAATAGAATTCGGTTCCGAATGCCATTAACCGCTTTTAGGAAATACTCAAAATCGGCATAGAATAGTTTTGGGATATACCACGTCAAAAGAATAAACACAGTTTCAAGTACCATCTTAGCGAAATAAAATGAGTGTCTCGAGCAGTGCCGGCGGCGCGGGAGGCGTGCAGAAAGTGCAATCGCACTGGGCCTCGCACTTTTGGATTTAGTTCTGGATCCTCGCGCCTCTATCGGGTACCTATAAAAATTTAAAAATATTATAATTTGCACAGTGCCTCGCAAATCATAGCTTCGGCACTGGTTATGAGTGTCGAGTATCGAAATCAAACGTTTATTATCGCCCATATACATCACTTTTTTA
The DNA here is from genome assembly GCA_902439185.1 of Cinara cedri. Lineage (NCBI taxonomy): Eukaryota > Metazoa > Arthropoda > Insecta > Hemiptera > Aphididae > Cinara > Cinara cedri. Next base: position 842,374 of record CABPRJ010000024.1, read on the forward strand.
CTATTTATTTATCGTTAATTCCGTTTTTAAATGTTTATTATCATTTTATGATATTTATGTTTATATATTTTCATGTAATTTAACATTGTTAATAATATTATAATTTAGTTAAGTTTTTTTTTTTTTTTGTAATTTTAGCCGATAAAATGTGGCATATGCATAAATAATGCCTTTAATTCAATAATTTAAGGCAAACATTTTAAATTTGTCCGGCAATATCGATAAAATGTACAAATATCTATATCAGCGGTCCTCAAACTGTGGTACGTGTACCACTAGTGACCAGAAACTGGAACCGAAAAAGACCGTAACATTTTAAAAACCACAAGAACGGGACCCTTAATATTATTATTTTTTTAAGAACCAAAACCCTTTAAATCGTAAAGGTTCCGGTCCCTGCTAGTAATACGTGGTGTAGTCACCATGGTGATTCTCAAAAGACCTCGCGCGGTATAGTAGTACAGAAAATGAATTAATACATATTTGTACAAGGGTTTTTACTGGATTTAATACTATTTTATTTTTACCGTATTATTCATTATATTGTAGTAGTTTACTGTCTTATAATAATGCAATGTATAGACATTATGGATAAATCTATATTCAGTATTATGTTGTACGCGATAGATCTATAATACATATAAGTGGTACGCGAAAAAAAAGTTTAAGAACCTCTGATTTGTATTATTTATTTATGATTAAAAATTAAGAAAACCTGCCAATACTACATGTTCATGTCGGTTCTGAGTGCAGCGAGGAATGCAGTGTTGCATTAAGCTGTCCACTCTTTTCCCAATATTATATTCTTATATTCATATAATTTTGTGTATAATTACTATTTTGTTTTCGTGTATTTGATAATTTAAGATTTTTAACGATATGTAGAAGATATTTGTTTGGGTATTTTTAGATTCGGAGCGGAGCGAGGAATGTATTGGTTTCACAGATGTATTTATTTTTAATTTTTTTTTTTTTTTTAATGTGATCACTTTTTCTACAAGAAAACTTATTCCGGTGTATATTATAATTATGTAGACATTTTTCTGAGAGAAAATTTATCTTGAAGTAATACTTTAGGGACGTTATTTTTTGATTTTCCTAGGGGTTTTCCCAACAAATAGGAAAAACCGAAAAATAAACGGAAAATGTACGAATGTGTAGTATAAAATATTATGGCCTTTTTTTTCCCTATGAACAACTTTTCTACCAGCAATTTTTTTCCGATTTACAATAATATCACTTTTTCCGAAAGGAAATCTGACTGGGAAGGTCATTTTTTGATTGGGAAAAATTTAAGAAATACGGGAAAATAGGTACAATAAATAACGAATATTGTTAAAGAAAATCTATAATGCATATGCAATTATTTCACCGTAATATGACATATATATATATATATTGTCAACAAAACAACACTATCAACCGAACTCCGCCTTTACGTTCGATGGTTGCTTACAGGTTTACGTTGAATTACCTATAACAGCGGCTGCACTTGTCCCCATTATTCTAGACAGTTTTTTTTTTTATTTAATAATAGATAATCCATTTAATAAAACAAACAAATTTAAATATGTCAAGTTTGAACTAGGGTCTTGTAAATATGTAGTAAAAATCAATCCGAATCCACGCACGCTAAATATATTTTTAATTTTTACAAAAACAAAAACTACCTTATTTTATGCATGCATACATGTATACGATTCTTTGTGTGTTTGACGCGTATTGGCCTTCGGCGTAAACTTACGTAAACGCGTTTCCGTATTTCTAAGTTTCTAATTTTATTTTTATGATTCCGAACAGAGTTGTTTGTGTTAAAAATCTTTGTTTTGCTACCTTTGTATTTGTGTTTCAGTAAACACTAAATTACTTATAAAATCGTTCCGTAAAACAAAATAATCATTTTTGTATAATAAATGTCTTTCTAGCTAGGATATTGCTGTTAGACAAAATCGTAATAAATCTTTCGGCATGTAAGGTAATACAAAAACACAGGTCCTTTAAAATGTATTGTAAAATCGATTATTTTTTTTTTTTTGATTCAAAACTATTGATTTATATCGCTTTTAAACTGAATAATTTGAACTTTGTATTCTGTTCTATGTTATTATTCCAATCGAAATAGATCTATTGGTATTAGAAGCTATTAGCGCAGGTACGTTTCAATAAGACGCGTGGTTTCATTTTTATAAGTATCGATTAAAACCGCCAATAAAATTTAAATTCTTCGGATAATATCAATATTTATCAAATGTCCAATTTAGTCCAATTTAGCCATATACTTTTCACCATACACAAATGAAAGTCGTATATTATATAAGCATTTGAATGTTGGTCGCCTACGTTTTAACATACTCCTTTACTCTTGTGCGTTATACTTAACGAACGCGACAACAGGCGCACATACTGACTTACTGGGCTGTTCAAGCCATGCCAAAGGTCAAAACAATCACACAACGAGTTTACGGGCCGTATAGGCCACGCTTTAACGCGCAACAATATACACCACGTACATCCACAACACCGTATGGTACGCACAATGTGCATCGTACATGTCATTACAATGATGATAGAACGAATACAATTTTATTTTGTTTTATGCATTTTAATTTATAATATTCCAGATTCATTAAACATAAATATGAACTACGTTTCAAAATAATAACTGTTAATATTTAAATTTAGGGGTTTTGACTAATATTTAATAAAAACACATTATTATTAGGTAAACCATTTTATTTTGAACCGGATCATAATACGATATGTATTATGATTATCAAATAAAACGTTTTTTTTTTTTATATATATTTTATAGGACAATTTAGAGATATCAATTAGGGCTGTGAATTTGTAGGAAAGTACATTTTTTTTTTTTAGCTGATTGTGAAACATAGCTTTCTAAGTAATTAATTTGAATTATATAATAACAAATTCATTTGTGAAATTTTTATTTTGCATTTTTGACGTTTTTCATTTTTAAGGCCGTAATTAAAGACCGGATTTATATTCTTTTATAATCCACAACAAAACGCTTGAAAACACCGAAAAAAGCACTAAAAGACAATTTAAAAATAAAAATGACAGAGGGGTTTTAAAGTCCTCCCCTAATGGTTGTAAGTTATCACATACAATTTTCTAACACTACAAAAATGACTATCACAAAATAATTTCTTTTAAATAAAATCGTACGTATTATAAAAAAAAAAATGTATCATCGTTGTGCATAAGCAATAGCCAATATATGGTGTGATAGTTAATTTTTATAATTTACCACCCAACTACGATCGCCTAGAAAACTGGTGGGATTTTAAATTTCATTAAACTATTATTTTCAGCATACATATTATTGAAGTTATAAATTATAATTTCTTGATGTTTTTTTTTTTTTTATTAATTACATGATAAAAAATTCTGTGTCCCTCCCTTCCTCTCACGTGGTTATTCCTTGATGGCCTCGGCCGAAAAACACCACTGAACCTTTCACAAATAATTAAGATGTCATACCCGTATGTAGTGTTATAGTCATGGCACTAATTACTATTTCTAATGACTAAAATTAATAATACAACTTAATATGTTTCGACCACGGTAATCTACCAGTAGACAAACGTGGTTTCAGCTCTGTTATTAATAGCGATTGTAAGAAAACCACATACCTACATATTATTTACTTGCACTTATTACTTTTGTTTACTACACACAAATGGTAAATTACGAACGCTAACAGGCACCACTTACAAATAAACATCTCACATTCATAACATGTTTTAGATTCGGAATGTAGCGAGGGATCTATTGGTTTATTATAGTGTGTATTTTTTTTAATTTTTTGTTTCTGTTAACAACTTTTCTAACAAAAACCTTGCTCCGATAAACGGAGGTAGTACTTTTTCTGGAAAATTTAGTGATATGTAGTATTTTTTTTTTTTTTTTTTTGTAATAGGAAGTTAAAGGCAAATTTTGACAAAAATCGTAAATATTACGGCCTTACAAAACATATACAACCGAATTTCGCTCCGAATCTTTTTTTGTTAGCTATAGTATTGTTACATATGGGTATAAATTAAAAAACTTTAATAATTTATGCATCCTATCTTCCTGACTTCCCACCTACAACAGTGGCATATACAGATCCCCAGTACTGTCCCCAGTATTAGCTCTTTTTATTTTTCTAGTTTACAAAATACTTTATCACAAATACTACAATGTAGTTATTAAGTTTTTATTTTTATACTTTAAATTACCTACTTGTAAAGTACGAAAGTTATTTTAATATCAACAGTCTTCTCAATATGAATTTGATAAAAACTATAAAATATCTAACAAAGAAAACTCTTGTTTAATTTTACTTTTACGAATCACAGTCATCAATTTTAAATCCAAACGGTAGAAAACATATTTTAGTTTTTAATATCGTATCTCGTGATAATGAGATACAAATGGCGTTTTCGATAGCTAAAAAACTAGATAGTGCCTACGATTATAGATTCACTGTTATCGTCATTCGTACATAATAAAATAAAAAGTTATTTTTAAAATTTTCTTTACCAAAACATATTTATTTCCCCCTGATATTTACCAGGAATACAATTTCCCTATTGTATTTTCATCCCATTATTCTTATCAATGGGGCAACATATTCGAAGATATTTTTACCCAATGAGATACTTAAAAATTGTGTTGAAAATACCTACCCTTTTACACCGGAGGACCTGTAATAATTAGTGTTTTTATTATAGTCCACTTCAATTAATTTGCCCTTTTTAAAGGTATTATACATTCGTTTTTACACACGGGTACACTATAAAAATAAAACATTACGAAAAACTAAAATACGAGTATGAACGTATATATTATAATATAGAATACCTCTCGATCGATTCGCATAATATGTGTGGGTACGGGTACATTTAACTACAAAACGCATCCGTGTACGATAATCGTTTTGAACGTGAAAAAAAAAAATTATTATATTAATACTAATTACTACCTACCTACTTTTGTATTCACTTCTATCGCGTGACTTATTAATATTCTGTGTTTTACGTGCCCGAGTAATTAGGTATGATTAAAAATAAAAATATATTAAATAAATGAAAACGAGTTTTATACATATTGTGCACACACGCCTATGTCTAGTCTGTTTCATACGGCGCACACGATTGATTAAAATAGTAAAAAAATAAAATATAACCGTATAACTCGTATAATTGTGCCTACCTACTTGTACTAAATACTCCCGCGCACTTGATTTTGTCCGAACGAGCGTGTGCACAGATATTCTATAGAATAAAACACATTATACACATTGTACAATTGCAGGAATTGTACTAATTCGAAATAACCACATGTATATGGGTACATCGGATTCGTACGTCTGTATTCATTTCCGGTAATCATTACTCGATTTGGATTTGTGAATCTAATATCGTGTACCCATATAGACGCCGAGAATGTCCGCACGGTGTGCACCGCACGTTAGCGCGTGCGTGAACCAATAATGTTATGCGTTTCCATTCGATGCGTGCGATTAAGAGCCTAGCCCGACACAAGGACAATCGATCGTAAATTCGCGCTTGCGGAAAACACGAACGGGTTTTCTTTAAGTGTCTTTAGGAATAAAATACCTACGTTGTATTATGAAGTTTGAACCTCATTGGCGTTTCTCGAACATGTACGATTTAAAAAAAAAAAAAACTGATACTAGAAACGGGTGCGTTCACGGTTGTAAGTGTGCGTATAGTTGGGAAAGTTCGGATACATAAAGTCGTTTAAATTACGCCTGTAACCAACGATAAGCATAGCTTATCGAAAGACGATTTGGATCAAAGTTCGGTTATACATGTTTTGTAAGACCGTAACATTTACGGTTTTATTAAAAAGGCGATTTTAAAACTCTTATAAGAATAAAAAATAAATACTAAATTCCAGTCATTTTTTTTTTTTTTTAACCATTAAGTACAACTTATAATGAACCTCCGTGTTAAATTTTCAAGTATTTCTGTTTAGCCTAACAATTTTATCCACAGAGTACAGGAGCACCAATTCAGATTTTCAATAGGGATGCAAACAGTTAAATCGGATCGATTATTTGTCTTCTATCAGACCATTTATTTATCTTGTTTATTTTGTTGAAATGAAAAACAATTTTTGATCGCTTCGTTTGCTTTTATTCCTTCTTTAAATTTTAATATTCAAATGCTATAGAAAAATATTATTGTTAAAAAAATTAAGAAACTAAATTTCAATATCAGATTTTAACTATTTACTGTCAATTTGTTGCCATTATAAACACATTGTTACCGTAATAGTACTATCTTTAGTCGTAAGCCGATACCGGGGTATCATCACATCTCAAACGACCGGATACCGGTAGAGGCGGCCATTGGCATTCTTCATTTTATTGACGGCAGCGCAATTATATAACACATTAACAAAACATAGGGCAGCCAAATTATAGTCTGAATCCCTCAAATGATGGACAAGTACCTACCATGTCAAAATTACGTAAAAATTCACAAAATTTAAATGACTATAAATAGCTAAAAAATGGCTCAAATATTTTTAAATTTTATCCTGGCCAGAAGATGCAAATATAAAATTTCTGTTCAAATGTCAAGCATTTCAGAATGTTTTTAACTTTAATTACAACAAAAATATAAAATTGAAAACATTATTTTCGTCAATTTCTCCGTACATTTTACGTATTTTTCTGTATTGATCAATTATTAAAAAAACTACAAAGAAAATCAAAAAACGAATTACCTACTCGCTAACAAGATTAAAAATTTAATCTTGTCTGCTCCGAATCTAAGCAACGAAATATTAAAACGGCACCATTCGGCTAAAAGAAACTTCGGTACTATGGTGGGAGCTCTATTGCATAAAGGTGTTTTTAGTTTTGCTTATTTCTTCATTTTTTAAATTGTATACATCAATCAGCTGCTGTTACACTATTACGATGTAAGTAGGTATACCCGATATACCAATATATTTTTAATTCTGAGTGGAATGAAGAAGCTTATGGTTTTACAAAGATGTTTTTTTTTTTTTTTTATCGTAAACAACTTTTCTACTAGAAGGCTTGCTCGGATTTCTAAATGTAGCATCTTTTCCGAAAAGAAATAAGTGTGGAGAGGTACTTTAATATTAATAATAAACTAAATAATACTTTAATAATTAAAGGCCATTTTTCGATTTTCTCAAGCGTTTTCTCGTTCTCGTTTTCAATTTGAAAATACAGAAAAATGTACGAAATATATTACTAAAATATTACTATTTATTTTTCCTATGCACAACTTTTCTACCAGCAATTTTGCTCCAATTTTAAATTGTAGCAATGTTTCTAAAAAGAAATTTCACTTGGAGATAATTAATAGAAGTCATTTTTGACTCGAGAGTTTTTCCAGCAAATGTTAAAAACCTGGATAGAACATGGAAAAACCTGGAAAAACGTAGGAAAACTGGGTAAATCGGTAAAATATTAAATAAATATTATTAGAGAAAAAATATAAAGCCTATTTAATTATTTTACCATACAATGACATAAATATTATTTGCAAAATATCACTATCAACTGAACTCCGCTCAGAATAGTTTTTTCTTAAGCAATGGTTGATTGTTGCTTACTTGTATACATTAAATTATCTATAACAGTGGCTGCACCCGTCCCCATTATCCTGGTACGTATTTTTACGCATCTGTTTTGTTACAAGCAACGATAAACCATTGTTAACGAAAAAGCGATTCTGAGCGAAGTTCAGTTGATAGTGATGCTTTGTCAAAAATATATCTGACATATTATGGTAAAATAATTATATAGACTTTATATATTTTTTGTAATAATATTTGCTTAATATTGCATCGATTTTTCCGTTTTCCTAAGTTTTTCTTGGATTTCCCGTGTTTTTTCCCGGTTTTTCGCATTTGCTAACGAAAATTCCCGGGTAAATCAAAAAATGATTTCCTCAAATTACCACGGAGATAAAATTTTCTTTCAGAAAATAAGTTACACTTGATACATTGAAGCAAGATTTTCGGTAGAAAATACCATATGTACCAAATACCAAATGAGATGAAAACAAATATGATTTACATTTCAAATAGAGGTCTCTGTATAAACAAGTTGATATATTTTTGTATACACAACAATTTTGGACATTTGTATATAGCATGTAATTAAAAATTCATAAAGTACTTAACTATTGTTTTAAAAATTAACCAAAGTAAATTTTATAAAATAACTCAAGTATAATTTGTCTAGTATAAAGATTAAAGTGGTCATTATTGAAGTATTAGTGTACTATAAAATATATATCTTAAATACTGCCATTATTATTTGTAATATAACAAATAAAGATTGCTTAATTTGAAATTATTATTAGTTAAATATTTAATAAATTTCAATTCTATTTAACATTGGTCTTGTTATTACGGTTTCAGTAAGTCAATTATTTTCAAATAAAGTAATAAAAAATTGTTTTGTTTTTAAAATTATACTTGGTACCTATGTATTTTGTATAGATACAATTTGGTGAATCAAAATAAAAATGATTAGTCTCCTGAAATGGGAAACCATGTGTATTTATTATTTTCGGGGGTCTTTTGTTACCAGGGGATTGTAAGCCGTCTTTTAACTGCGCTCTTTTAATTGCTATGCAATTTTTTAAAACAAAAGTTTGAAATAAGTGGCCCCAAAATTTGACTCGCACATGGGTCCTTTCATCTTTAGTTGCAGCACTGGTTGTTACATCACAGGAATGTAATATAACTTTTGTAATGAAATATTTTATAGAATTTATGAACAAAGAAGATATTTTACATCCCTCCTTATCTGAAATTGAATTAATTTGAAACTGTGAATTACCTTATAGACAATATAAGTAGTTTATTTTTCATAATTCTTCAATCAGAACTGTACCTTCAAGTTTTTGATTAATAAATATTTTTTATATTATTCACGGATAAAATATATAAAGTCATTAAGTGTTACTTAAAAAAGGATAAGGATATTATGACACTGCTAATGCAAAAAATAAATAAGTTTCTTAATTTTTATTTGTTTAATGGGATATTAAATAAATGTTGATTACAGGAATTGTGATAACTTTTATGCAAACATCATTTCTATTTGATCCTTAAATAAATAAGATTTAAATTAATACACAGATGAATAATGAAAGATTATCAATACTGATTTCATAAGTTTTACAAATAAGAAAGATAAGTTACAATAATAACTATTCTACAAATAAATTTGTGGCTGTAAAAATAGACAAAAATTCAGTAACAATGAAACAAATTCTTGTCGAATTAATAATTTACAATAACAGTAAAAATAATAATAGATAGAAAGAACCTAAATTATAGAGAGAAATTATATTATATATATATTAATAATAGAGTTAGTAATATTAATTAATAATAATTATTAATAATAATAATTAAAATAATAATAAATAAATAAATAAAATAAACAATAATAATTAAAATAATAATAAATAAATAAATAAAATAAATAATAATAATTAAAATAATAATAAATAAATAAATAAATAAAATAAATAATAATAATTAATTAATTATTTAATTAATATAATGACACTCAAAAGTGTATGAGTATAGATTCAAGTATATATGAACATCAAGTACAAAAAAACAATATAATTGTATAGTTTACACATTAAATATTACTATTAAATGTAATGGATTTTAATTTACAAATTTTATTTCACCGTAAGAGGCCACAAACCAAACTACTTAAATAGTAATTATTACAAGATAAATGCAGTACTACAAAGGGTAGATTTATTTTAGAATAGGTACTTTTATATCTATTATGGCTAACATCTGATTTTTTTTAAGTTTATCAATTAGACATAGTTGAATAGGATTCCAAATAACTGTGCCTTTTTAAAATTTGTGGGAATTTGTAATGTTAGTAGCTTATTAGTATTAGTGTACATTTTAAATTAACTTTTTGTGAAACTTTAGATTCAGATTTCACTGATGTAGAATGAATAGCAGAATTCTGCATGCTTATGAATAATGTGTTTGATATGTAAAGATATAGGACTACATATTCTAAAGCTCCATTTAATTTAGGATAAGGATATTTAACATATAAATCTTAAACTATGGATAAATAAAAAAACTAGATAGATAGATGTATTAAAATTAGATTAGACATATTTTTTGTAAACAAATAGTTCACACAATTCGATGCATCAAAAATTGTCAACATACCTTCTTTAAGCAATTGCTTGCATTGAAGTTGATGAATTATATAGATCCTACGAATTATGTACAAAAATGCCAATAGTGAAACGGGAAAGTCAGAATATTTATTTATTTTATTTATTATTAATATACGGAACGAAACTCAATTTGCAATATGTGACCAAATATGAAGGTCATATAAAGCATTTCGATAAATTTAAATAGAGTAAAAATGTATGTGCAATGTAATTATTAAGTATGCAAAATTATGTACTAGTATAAATAAAGTGTTTCAAAATCATTAGATAATTCAAAATTAATACGTAAATTATGTGTAAAATAAAATAAGATACAACATTTACTACAAATAAATATAAGTTCACAATATATGCAACTGGTATTATATTATAATACGAATAAGTTAATTTGTACATGTTTTAATTATCATTTATGTTGCAAGAAAATATATCTAAATGTGTGGAATAACCAATTGACATGAGTAAGTTTGTAAAAGGAATTTAATAAATAATTGGTTTTTATAATTTTAAGAAAAATAAATGATTGTTTCTAGTATTATTAATATTAATTTTAAAATTTATTTTTTCTATTAAAGAACTACAGTCTATTTCGTTTTTGCTTTTGAGCTTTTGAGCTTTTGAAGCACAGTGTTGGAGAAAAACATAGAAAATTTCTTGGACAGAAAAAGTTTGAAAAGAAGACGTAAACTCAAGAATGAACGTGTTCAAAACAGTATATAATACAACAAGAGGAAGAACGGAAAATAGATAAACAGCTATGGAAAGAAAGATTGAAGGAAAAGCAGAAAGCAGCAGACCAATAACTCTGTTAATGAAACAGATCAAAGACGACATAGAATGAACCACTTACAAGGGGATTGAAAATAGCTGTGGTGGATAGGGGTGAGTGGAAGTCTATCAAAGTTATTTAACCAATCTAGTATTTGGAAAAAAAGAAAGGAAATGAGAATAGGAAAGATATTAGTACAATATTTGTATATTGCACAATACTGGATATCTAATAGCAATACTAATTATTATAGGCTACATCACTGATATTTGATATCTGACTTCTATAGCTGCTCTATAGATTACTACAGGCCTATAATTCTATAATTTTTATTTAAACTGATACTCCTAGTGGATTTTATTATAAAAGGGGACACTAAATAATCACGGACGTTTATCAGTTGCCAGTTCTTAATGTTCACAAATAGCACGATAAAATAAACTATTAGAATTCCTTTTTACGATATTTTTCCAGTTCCATGAATGAGGTAACCACTATTCGTTTATTAAATTTTCGGCCGGCCAAAGATTGTTGTGCCTTTTGACAATCGGTAACAGAAGTAAACTCTACATATACCTGAATAAAAATAAAATTTGTAAATTAACTATATTTTTAGGCAATAACCAAATCTAAAATGAATACTTTTCCACAACCGGGCACGTCCATTCCTTCAATGGGCCGCGGAATTTCTATTGATTGAACAAAGCCGTATTTACTACACTCATCATGAATATCATCTGAAATATCTTTATATTCTTCATCATCTTTAAGTTCGTCAAGAGTTACCATATTCAATAAACATAAAACCTGCAAACAATTATAATTTAATATTAAACACATTTTTACTTACATTCTTTACACAAAGTAAATTTACCAAAGGATCTTTTCGGTCTAACTTTCAAATACAAAATTATTGTATACATTACTGTAGTTTCAAATCAAGGGGATTCGATACCGACCCGTTTTAAAGAGTTGAATATAGGCCTAATATAAAGTCATGCGTGCGTGGCGTGTTTTTGCGTGTGTAGTAATTAGTGTGAGTGATCACGCACGACACACCACATACCAGTATACCACGATGGTGACAAAAGATCGGTATACATTAGTCGAGAAAAAGGTTGGTATCGAATCCTCTTAATAATACAATGTTAGTTATCAATTTTTATGTTACAAAAAATGAAAATAATAACACTAGGCAGTTTCAACCATAGCGCAATAAATTAACAATGAATAATAGATATTATTTACATGGGTTGGAGGAGGTCCTAAAGCTCCAACAAATGTAAGTCCAGGAACTTGAAGAGTAACAGCTGATATAGGTGCATTGAGAGTTGGATTTTTACAACCAATACTTGCTTTTTGTACAATTAACCTTTTATCTCCCAAAAGCATATTATTCAAACCAGCAATAGCCTATAATAATAAAATTAAAATTATTATATTCACAAGTATAGTCGATTATCATTTAGAAATGTACCCGATCAGTCAGTGTAACATCCGCATACTCACAGAATGCATAACCTTTATTTAAACCAGAAATGGTGTCTTTAACCAAATTGAAGGCTTTTAACTGTCCATATGATGTTAATAGTTCTATTACCTATTATGAAGTATAATTAATTAAACATGTATTTTATTCATTAAATCAGGGTTTGAAACCAGTTTCGAAATCGATTTTAAATACCAGTAAAAACCGTTAAAATTTGATACCAATATCAAAATCAAAATTGAAAACATAAAAACTAAAAACCGATTTAAAACAATTTAAATCGAAATAAAAAAAAAAAAAAAATCAAAACAAAACCGGTAATTTCAAAAATTCCAATAAAAATGGAAAGAAATAAAATCAAGTAATAATTATCAAAATTTAAATTTTCGTTGTCAACTTATAAACTTTAAAGTAATATTTACAGTAAATAAATACGGTGAATAAATATATGAATAAAAAATGTATACATAAAAATAAAATAAATAAATGAATCAATGTGTCGCCTGGAGTGTTATGTTATTGTATTTCTATGTATTGCTTCATTTAATTTTTTATACTCAGTCGCGTTTTACATTTTGACCATGGTATACCTGATGATGAATTTTTAATTCGAAACCGGTCGTACAACACATTTATCATAATACTCCAGGTGAGGCATTGATACATTTATTTATTTTATTTTTATGTATACATTTTTTATACATATATTTATTCACTTTATTTATTTATGAATATTAACCATTTTAATAATTTTGTTTTTACTTTATTACTTTATTATTTATAATATTTCGTACGAAAATAAAATATGTTAGACTAGTATTTACCATCGATAACCTATTGCATAGCCGTCAACCATAATCAATTTTTGAGATAAAAAAACATGATTATTTTGCTAAAAATAGCCGAAAACATGAACGTCATAAACCGTAGACATATTATGAATAATACACAAATTTAAAACTATATTTTAAATACCTACCGGTTAAAACCGTTAAAGACCGATATATATATATCGAAATCAAACTTGAAACCATTAAATTTCAAAACCGATTTCTAAAATTGAAAAAAAAAATAAAACCGATTTCCAAAATTAAAACAGTAGTAAACGTTAAAAACCGATAATTAGAATCAAAATCAAAACAATTCATAACCGTTTATCAAAATCGAAATATTTTTTTTTGGTTTCAAACCCTGCATCACATACATTTGCATATGAATAAGACAAATTCATAAAAGGACCCTCATATTTGTATTCTATAAAATTATATACAAGTATACACAGAATATCCCATGATGATATGCCACTTGAAATAACTTCTGTTTCAATCAATATTTTTGTTATATTTTTTTAAAATAATTAGTATGCCTCTGCGCTACAGTTTATGAACATTTTTTTTTTCAAGGGGACGGGGACTTAAACAATTTTAAATGTTACTATCATTCTTTAAAAAAATTGAAAATATACATTTTTAGAAAACGTTTGGTGGTTGAAACTTTTGTGCAAGTATAGTCTTTTATTTCTATGTTTTTTTTTTTTTTGAAGTTTTTGCAAACATAAATATTATCTATTGTGGTTAATCTATTACAATTTTTAATCAGTTATTAGTCAGGGCATGATAAGAATTTTCTTTTCCATGAGTTCATATTATGCAATTATATTGTCATATTGTCATTTATGTTGATAACCAATATTGTTTTGATGATTGAAAAGAAGATTATTCAAAATTTCAAACAGTCGTAGAATATAAAAGACCATACTTTAACAAAAGTTTCAACCAACAAAAATCGTCTAAAATTCTATTTTATAAAATAGCAATTTTTAATTTTTTTTTAAAAAAAATTATAGTAAAATTTTTTATTTTAAGCCACCTCACCCTAAAAAAAAAAAAATATTCATATATAAAAAAAAAAACGAAATCAAAAATATTAAATCGAACAAAAATTATGTCAACTAGCAAATCATATGTATGTATAATATGTATATAAGTAAATTCTAAATAATAAAAAGTTTAATTTGATTTTTTTTTTTTTTCTTATTCTTCGACAAGTATTTTTTATTCCCTCGGCCGTTTCGCATTTTATTTTCCGTTATTAACAGCTATATCTAATATAGCTTTTAACACAAAAAACAAACGAAATCTAAGACTAAAGTACTGATACATCTTTTAATTTAATTAATAGGTTTGTATGACTGGGTTGGTTTGGTGGGGAGAACGGGCTACCGTCTTTCTTTTATGTTTTTTGGTAACACAATACACCCACCACCTGGAAATACCATGAGGTACGGGCTACCGCTTGTATTACGGAGAAGGGATTATTCAGTGGCCATCATATGTTTATCGCGCGTTTTTTTTTTATATTATGTTATACCATGTTGTATGCTGTACTATGTTCAGTGTTGACAGCATTCCTATTATGAAGGAAATCATTCCAGTTCCTCGTTTCTATTACAAAAAGTAACTTGTTCCTGTTTCTTGTTCCTCATTTAAAAAAGAAACTCCTTCCCTTTTCTCGTTCCTTTGGGCGTTCCTTTTTTTTCTTTTCTTATGAATACCTTATGAAGTCCAAAATAATTTTTTTAAATTCTTAATTTTAAAATATGACTAATTAATTTGATTTAGAAATATATATACAGATTTGACATTAAAGGTTTTCATGAGTTATTCATTAATAACTTCATAATTGTGTAGATACCTAATTTTCACGAAAAAAATTAGTGCAGTGTGAATTAATCAAGTCAAATACAATTGGAAAATATTGTTTTTTCTTGGAATTGACATGTTTAAAATAGGTACTAATAAATAAAATTACATTTATTTCTAACCCTAAAGAATGAAAATTAAAAAAACAAATATCAAATTATTTGAAAAAAAAAATCATTATTTAACTCTAAAATTAAAATTCAAAATATAATATTAGCTAAAATAATATAAGCTAAATATAGATACAGCTATAGCTAAATTAAGCTTAAATGGCTTGTAAAGTCGAAATAAAAAAAAAAATATTAAACCGACATTTCGTTTTGTTTAACCCTTTTAGTTTCAAACGATATGATAGAAAAAAAAACATTGTTTTTTACATGGAACATTCTCAAATCAAAAGAAATTTCAAATTTTGGAATTTTCAGACTACCCAAAATTGAGTTATGGTGACTTGCCATTTAATGGCATTCAGGCATTAAATATAATCGGATCTGGACATCTCGCCGCCACAACCTAGGAATTTTAGTACTTAACCCGGGAGGGGATTAATTTACATAATTTACACAGCAATGTCCACCTAAACCGTACTAAATTCACCAATATTATAGAAGTTGTATGTCTCTAGGTGGAGAAATTCATAATACCCGTCCCCGTAAACTACTGCAGTACACAATGTGTAAAACTGTAATCTGCTGCATGTAAAATAATTTTAGTAGAAATATTTATAACCAGTGTCCTTTTTTAGGGATGGTGTAGGGAGGGGGGTTAAAACCTGTGCCAACATTCCCCCGACAATTTTCTAAGATATTGTAGCGCACGAGAATATAAAAAGTTGCCTATACAAACCCCTTAAATATTTATATATATGATATTGTTCATAATAATTAGAATCTAAAGTAACTAAAAAATGTTACATTTTAAATGTATTATTATTTATTTTGTTACTAATGAAATAAAAATCATTGGCTGTCTATTTTAAAAAAAAATGATTTTTTTTCTTTTTAATTTCTTTTTAATGTGTTTATTATTACTGAAGTGTAAGTACTTGAAAAAACAACTGACCTGTCTGGAAACAAGATTTGTTTAATACAGATCTCAAGTTTTAAAATTTCAAATTTAATGATATGTACTCATATCTAATAATCATAAAGTCATGAACAAATGATTATAATGCAAATTATAAGAACTCTATATAAATAGTTACTATATTCACAAAGAGACGGGGAAAATTATAAAATTGTTGATAAATTAACTCTTTATTTTGTACCATTAACTACGTATATAATTTATAAATAATAACTATAGAAATTTGGATTGTAACATTATTATAATAAAAAGACGAACATACAAAGACGGGTGGGCTAATGTTATAGGTGAGAAGTTAAGAATGTAATGTATAAGGGGAATTCAATTTATATCTGTACGGAACCATTGATCGTTGCTAACGAAAAACGATTCGGAGCGAAATTCGGTAATGCATATTTTGAAAGGCTGTAATATTTACAATTTTTTCAAAATTAAATATTGAAATTCTTATAAAAAAACAAAATAGATACTACACTAAACTTAATTTTTTTTTTTAAAATCAAAATCATGACATTTTATGAACCACTTGTTAAATTTTCAAACATTTCTGTTTAGAATAACGGTTTTATCTACAAAGTACCTACCGAATAAAAATTACGTAAAACCCTAGCATAAAAAAACTGTCTATAGATACCTAGCTCAAACGTTTTAAAAATGTACCACGTTTAGAAAAGGCAGATATAAGTGTTATGCATACATAATAATAATAAATACTAAAAAAAAAAATATATATATATATACTAATTTCTGAAATCGAATTCTGATATTATTAATAAATTGTTTCGCTATTTTACATACAATAATGTATACAAATATATTTCATATTTTGGTGAGTTTGTGGCGTCAAATGATAATTTGTATTAAACATCATATACAAGTAATAAGGAAAAAGAGGCGAATTGGCAACCACCCGAATTCTCAATCACTTTGTCGCCAATACATTTTTATTGAGCTCCCTGTACGTATCTACAGTACTTCTCTCCTAGCTACGGCAATAGGGGAGGAATATGATTCAACTTGTTTTTTTTTTTTTTTGAACGCACGATTCTACACGCTCTATTATTCATTAAAATACAATAGGAATTGGGTGCAACGTGTTAAGTACTAAAATTACTAGGTTGTGGCGGTGAGGTGGTGGGCGGTGCGGTGGCGAGTTGATGGCGGCTAGACGGTGTACACAGTGGGCTGAAATGAAAACTAGCTCGCATAAATTAATAATTCTTTCACTCTAACCATTTTTAATTATTTTACATAAATTTATAAGTTTTTAGGGTAGCTGAACTCAGATTTTGCATAGGTTTTTTATTAGCCCCTAATTAATGGTGCTATGGGGACAGGCATAGATTTATGTTTTAAAGACAACTGAATTCAAATTAAAAATGTGATAAATATTAGGAACATTAAAGGAAGAATACATTTTAAATATGTCTCTAACTTTAATTTATATTAGATTTCATTATTCAAATTGTTATTGATTTCGTCAATTTGAAAATAATAGTAATGATTGAACTTTATTTAAGAATTCTTGAATTTTCTTTTTCTGTAGTTTTCTCAAGTTCGAAATGTTTGGTTACTACATCAAATTTAATAATAATGTTATAATTGAAAATAATTATTCATATATATATATATTATTAAATTGTATTGTGTCATTAGTGGATACGTTATTCTATTTTTGTCTTGACAACAGTTAAAAAATATCAACATATGATAGGAAATTACATTTCGTATATGTCCAGGTATAATACCTGTTATTTAATTTTTTTTATTAATGAAATAAATTTTCGAGAACAAGGTAAATATTTATACAACAAATATTACAACTATTAATGTACCTTTATTCAAAATACGTAGGTAACTACAAACGTATACTTTGTATTTATACATTGTAATATGAGTGTGTTTAAAAATTTACTCATTGAAACTACCTCTACGTATATTATAATCTTAGTATTATTTATTAATTTCATAATAATTTGGTTTGCCGTATTTTGCCCCTGTGCACGGGAGTAATTTTTAATACTACAGAAGTAATGAATTTTTAAATACCTATATTCATATATTATACTAGCTGTCCCACGCCCGGTGTTGCTCATGTTAATTTTTGTTATTATTATTTTACCCAAACTCATTTTTGGTTTTGGCCGTGTCAGAATTGAATGAAAACAAATATGTAAAAATTGGATAGTCCACCTTCGGCGGACTAATTGTGAAATTTTAATAATGTAAATAATAGTAACATTAAAAATTATAATAATTTCCTTTTACGTAATATCAAGGTAAACGATGAATAAATATAAAATAAATAAATAAGTAATTAGATATTTGTACCAAATATACCTAAAAACCCCTATTTTATTTACTTGAACGTACAACACACTATAATATCATATGAATAATCCAGTGACGTAGCCAGCGGTAGTTCTAGTAGGCCCAGGCTTACTCACTTTTCTCAGAAAATTAACACAATTTTAAAATCAAAAATTTGTATTAGTCGTCTTTCCTATTGACATATTTATATTATTTTATCTGGCCTACCCAGAAAAAAATGTCTAGCTACGCCTCTGGAATAATTTTTATTCATAAAAACAAAATATACCTAATAAAATAACATTTTTTAAAATTGTTAAATTAAAAATTAGAACAAATATAAAATAAAAAATAATACAAAGTTAAGTATATTATACATGTTAATCATTATTATAATGATTATATTATATGGGGCAATCTTGGCAGTTACATAAATGACAACAAATAAAAAACACTCTTTTTTTTATAGAATTAAGAATAGGTATCTATGATACCTACAGATTAAAAATATAAATGAATACAAATTATAATAATAAAAGTATAAAAACATAAATAAAATACCATATGGTATCTATATGATTATGTAAAGATAAAATGAAGCAGTCTTTGCAGTCATATAAAATAAAAATGGATAAACGATGGGTGAACAACTGTTGTACATGAGAAGTCGGGAAGTTAGGATATAGAGAAGAATTTAATGTTTATCTGTAAACAAAGATTAATCATTGCTAATGAAAAACGATACTAAGCGAGGTTAATAATATTGCTTTTTCAACAATATACATGTCATATTATAATAAAATAAATATATATTGAAACACTCTGTTTGGACCAGTAACTAGAGTTGTTCCACATCATTTTTTACAAAGACGATTTTCGTTAATATTTGATATTAAAATTCATATCAAAAAGAAAAAAGAAGTAATACTGGGGATGAGAGCGACCATTGTTGTAAGTTGAGAAGTTGAAAACGTAGGATACATAAGTTTATTTCAATTATATCTGTAAGCAAGGATAAACCATTACTTGACGAAAGACAATTCCGAGCGCAGTTCGATATTACATAATTTGAAGTGCCGTAATTCTTTTTACGATTTTCATTTAAATTTAATTTCCAAACTCTTATTAAAAAAATTCATCCAGTGATTTTTGAAATTTTACCACGTCTAGGTAAATCCAATATAAGTATTATTAACAAGTTTCAAGTACCTATGTAAATTTATAACTGAATTACAGCAAAAAAACTTACAAAAATTAAAATTCCTTAAGAGCTTAAAATGGCTCAAAAGTTTCGGCAATGATACAGTATGAAAATAAATCAAAAGACAACAAAAAAGGGGTCTAGTAATTTTTCAATTAAATCATTTTTTTTTTTTTTTTGGTAGAAAACATCGTCCGTGTTTTTATAAAATAATGAAATCGTGAAATTGTACGTTTTCCTAATTTTTGTTCCCACTTATGTGCTTTTATTTAAAAAATGACCATTCTAGATCTAGAAAACTTGTACTTTCAGAAAAGTTGCTACACGTTAATATTGGAGCAAGTTTTCTAGGAAAAAACGTGTCCATAGTCAAGAACAAAGAAAGAAAGAAAGAAAATAAACAACTTAGTAAAACTAATAGAGCCTTCTCTACGTTTTAAAATTCTACAATAAACTTAACTTTTCTTATTGACCATTAAGCAGAACTTATAATTAATCTCCTGTTAAATGTTCAAGCATTTTTGTTTGGTCTAACAGTTTTATCCACGGAGTATCTACCAAATAAAAATGTTGTAAAAAAAAGACTAGCAAAATTAAAATGTCTATAAACAGCTCAAATATGGCCAAAATGTTTTGAAAATTTGACCACGTTTATAAAACGTAAATGTCATATTTTTGTTCAAATTTCAAATCTTTACAAATATTTTTACTGAATAACAAAAACAAATTTGAAATTTACTATGAAAATTCATAAATGATTTCCCTAACGAACCCACTCCAGTCAGATTTATTTTCAGAAAAAGTGTTCTGAAAAAATCTGAGTAAAATTTATAGTAGAAAAGTTGTTCACAGACTAAAAAGTAAAACACCATTGTAAAATCAATATATCATCGGTCCACTCAGAATCTAAAATTTAAATTTTATTTTCAATGTTTCAGATATCTATAATATGAATTTGAGGTGTATAATATACAATCGATTTTTGTTAGCAATGGTTCATCGTTGCTTACAGATTAATAAAAGTCCCCTATATATCCTATCTTCTCAACTTCCACAAATAATAATGATACCTATCAATTTTTTTTTTTAAATTGTTGAGCTTGTGCCTTATTTATTAGTTTTCCCTAGTAATAATTATAACCAAAATATAAATAAGTAGATTATGTTCAGAAAAAAATATTTGATTTGTTTAAGCAATAAAATTATTAATTTAGTAAAAAGTAAATACCATACAGTCAATAAGTATAAAAGATAAATTAAAGTTTAGAACCTCAGATTAACAAGGAAGTGAACATTTTACAACCACTAAATTCTTCAGATGTACCTAAGTAGAGGTGTAATTAGGAATAAATCATGTTAAAGAAACTACCTTTCTTAATCAGTTAATACTGATAAAATATATTGCATCCTATGTTATTTGTTTGAATATACATCCAAATTTTCACATAAAAGTTTTTTAAATTAGGAACAACCATTGTATATGCCATTTTTTATTTGTGAACAATTTATTAAAATTATGACTGAGTAAGTCATAAAGTACAGAAGTAGAAAAATTTAAATCTTCAATATAAGATAATACAATTACCATTGATTTGTCACCAAATATATGATATATTAAATTTTTAATTTGATTTTTGTCTTTTTGGTTTTAAAAATTATTACTTACATTTATTTTCAGATAGAAAGGATAATAAATGTATTGAATGTATACCAAAAAGTTAATACTAACTGATAAAAAGTCTTCTTGTTCTTATAACCCCCAAATAAAGCAGTAAATATAGTATTTACTGGATCTTCTTCTCAGACCATGTATTGATATTGACCTAATGTAATGCTAATGATTGACCAGATTGCTAAAAACAAAAGGCTAGGTATTTTTCTGCTAAAATAGCTTACCTGAACATCATTAAAGTATGTTGGTAATCCTCCAATATATATTTTGAACGGTGAATCTATGACACACAAATTATTAATGCATAACACAAAATATATTGTGATTTCAACATTACATACCAAGAACAAAATTGGAATCGTATTTCACTAAAAACAAAAATAAAAGAAAAGTATTAAAATTTAAGGTCGAAGAAAAATATATTCACGTACTCATATCTGTTATTCCAGAACTATAGTTTATCATAAGATTTTTATCAGACATTCCAAGCATTGGCAGGTAATCATGGGGTCGTCTTATTTTTAAACATTGTCCTTTGAAATTAATATTGTCAAAAGTCATTGCTTGAGTAGTTTCATCAATAGATCTGAACTATGATTTAAAAAAGATAATATTTATAAAAATTTAAAAATGATTCTAAATAACCGTGACATTTTCTATTAAAAAAAAAAAAAACCTCCAAAAATGCAAAATTCTTATCTATATTAATTTGACTAGCAAGCACTGGACTACCAGCAGCTTGTGCTAATCCGGAAAGATGCATCTGCTGATTAAAGAACTCCATCATTTCATCCTAAAAATGTATTCAATAATAAAATAACCTATAGCTTTCATAATAAAATAATAATACCTCAGTTACACCAAATGGTATATTTCCAACATACAATCGTCTTGCTTGCCGGGTAATTGTAGATCCAATAACAGGAACAGCTATCTGAGGGGTAGCTGGTAATGTATTTATAGGAATTTGTCCAGCAGCTAAACAATAAATACACTTAAATAAATTTAAATAGTGCAATATCTAAGAATATTAAATACAAAATTAAAATATTTATCAAGTAAAATCATGGTTAGTATGTATCAAAGACATGGTAAGAAAAAATTGTTGGGTTTATTGGGCTGCATATTATTCATGTGAAGCAAATGAGAAAATATAAGAATATGAGAAAGTCTAGAATAAGAGTAAATTACCCACATCTGTGATTAAGAGGAAGTAGAAAAAAAAATTGTATTACTAATATTGGTTCTTCTATGTATTGATTTTACAATGATGTTTCTTTTTATTGTTATTATTTTTTTTTTTCTGTGGACAAATTTCCTACCTAATTTTTAGTTTACCTAAGTTTCCTTAGCACAATAATTGACAGATATGTCCAACTTGTATACATATCAGTTTCTAATAACAAGGCTAAAATATGATGATTTGCTATATCTTAATTTGGTATTTCAAATATGTATATTATCCACATAATTTATTAATGATTATTTTATTAACTAAAATTTAGTTGGGTTGGAAATAATCATATTTTATAAATATTATTTATGTCCATTAACTATTAACTTATTATTTTTAAGGTAATAGAAAAAGTTCATCACTATGGTAGTTTGAAGTATTCAGAACATGGCAGAAAAATCAAATAATTTATACTTTATAAAGATATGTAATATTTAAATTTAAGTTCATTTTAACTATTATAAATAAGTTTTATTTGTGGTTAAATGTTTAATCTTTAAGGAGATATAAACCAGTTATTTCTTTTTTTTTTTTTGGTCTAACACATACACAATATAGCAATTCAATTAAACCAATTGTTTGTCTATTATTCTGATTAATGTAGTGAAGCCATAAGAATTATAAAAACAGATTTGAATTAAGTGTATTTGAGATTGACCTGGTAAATTTTTTATACATTTCAGTCATTAATTTCAATAATTTAAATGTATATAAATGTACATAAAAAAAATGATTAATTAAAATTAAGTTATAACCAGTGGATTAGCCAATCTCATTACTATGCAGTATATTTGTTAGATAAAGAAATAAAATAATTGATTTAAATTCCTTAACCTCTTCAAATAATTTTGAACAAATTCATAAAATGCAATATTATTTTATTAAACTGCCTATAAATGTTAATCATTATGAAAAAAAATTATCCAATTATAAGTAAAAAAGAAATAGTCAAAGAATTATAAAAGAAGTACCAACCAATAATATGATATTAGAACAGATAAGGTATATACTCACATATAGGAATATATTCAATTCGAAAAACTATAAATTATGTTTATTTTGTCTATTAAAACATTAAATGTGTATTTCGTGAATTTATTTTAAAATAAATTAAAATATTTAAAACATCACAATAAAATATTTTAAATAATATAAATTGTCTCCACACGAAGCCACTAAACTGTAATTGTTAGAAGCGCAAATGGGAAAAAGGAAAAAGATATGGATGATTTCTTACAAGACCATTTATTGAAAACGCTATGGCAAAGGTTAACTTTTCCCTAGAATATTGCGTCTAATTGTAGTGTAAAGCCGTCCGATATGTATGGGTAATTTAATAATAATAATTAATCCTGAATTCCTTTAAATGTACCAGAACAGAAAAACTACTTTTGAACTTTTTTCAATTTTTGGATATATATATATTCAATTAATTGTTCACACAATATACCTTGCATGGCTTTATATTGAAGTGGTGCAATGTGTTCATATCCTGGTGGAGCAACATCCCAATAGATTGATGGTTTTCTGCGCCTAGATTTATCTTTGGGTGACTTTGACCGACTATGTTTGTGTCCTTCATGACTTCTAGAACTATAACGATGACGGTTATGATCGCGATCCTTGGACCGTGACTGACGTTGTCTTTTACCTCGATCTCCTCGGTCCCTGTCACGTTCTTTTTCTAAAAAAATTAAAAAATTAATGTATAGGTACATAAATTATGTTCAAATCAAATTATTACACTACCTTTGTCATCTCCCATTTTCACAATAACTGAATAACGTGAATATTGAAGGGTAATTAGTGGAACAGTGAAATAGAGATGAGTTCAAATGGCTGTCAGCTGATGTTATTATTGATTTATTGTTAGAAATGCAAGTCATTGTGCCATTTTGCAATGTTGCCAGTAGATAATTCGGCATACTGTCGTTAGAGAGCGGTAAGGTCGCCCTAAATAACCAAGGTATAATATTTCAAAATCACACAAAAGACTTAACATTTTATAACACTGCAAAAAAATTCGGAAAAAAAAATATTGGAATGACCACTAAATAATAATTATAATAATTAATAATAAATAATAAACAATTTTTGGCAATATCTAAATTAATCTCGCATATTAAATCTGATAAAAAATATAAACTTGTTATTTTCTTAGATATAAAAAAAGCTTTTGATACTGTAGATCTTGATATTTTATTATCAAAATTAGAAAACATAGGTATAAGAGGAATCGCACAAGATTTGTTTAAAACATATTTAAAAAACCGAACATGCTGAACAAAAATTGGTAAAACAAAATCTGAAAAAAAAAATTAAATAATTGTCGTGCTCTACAAAGAACATGTCTTTGTCGATTATTATTTATATCAATAGTTTAACAAATATTAAAATAAGTGGAAATTTGGTG
Source organism: Cinara cedri (assembly GCA_902439185.1). Classification (NCBI taxonomy): domain Eukaryota; kingdom Metazoa; phylum Arthropoda; class Insecta; order Hemiptera; family Aphididae; genus Cinara; species Cinara cedri. Next base: position 867,503 of record CABPRJ010000024.1, read on the forward strand.
CTATTTGCAGATGGTACTGTTTTAATAGTAGACGGATATAGTTCAGAAGAAGTGTATGAAATAGCTAATAATGATCTTTTTAAAGTTAAGAATTGGTTAATAAAAAATAAATTATTTCTAAATATTTCCAAAACACAGTATATAGATTTTTCCACAAAAGTCGAAAAAAATAATAAGTTAATAATTCATAATTATCTTTGTAAAAATAATAAAAATTGTGATTGTTCTTCAATATCTTTGGTAGATTATTATAAATATCTAGGATGTATAATATGTATATTAGGTCATGGAGGAGATATTAGGAATGTGTTATGACATCATTTTTTTTTTATTCTCTTTTAATCAATTACTGAATTTGCATTTTTGAATCTTGTAATAAACCAACTCAATATTCACATTTTTATACCTTATTTATACCTAATTTAAAATTCCATGGAAAATTATTGAGAAAACTTAAGAACAATTTTTTATCACACACTATTTGTTCAAACTTAAAATATTACTATTCTCACAAAGTATTATATTTTATAATAGGCGGGTTATGTCTATAATCAAAATAGTCATAGTTAAGGGGACTTAAGTTTTTATCACTATAACTTAAAAAATAATAATATTAAAAACATCTCAATATTCAATATGAAAACGTGATTGAATATTATTTTATTTTTTAGAACTACCACAATTCAAATTGGAAATTAGTAATTTATTATTTTGTCATAATGTGATTTATAAAATTAACAAAATTTTCTAGTTGACCAGTAACAAGTGAAAAAGTTAACGATTAGTTTTAAATTTCAATTACCTTTTTTTTTTTTATTTTAACACAATATTGAGTTTATAATCCATACATTATTGTGTGTCAATACATCTCATATAGAAAATATATATATATATATAACTCAACAATAGGTGTGCAGATTCCTGTGCAGCTTTTAATATTAAGTATAATTTAATATTCCAGGAATAAACCATGTGTTTAACATTAATTATTCTAATTTTATAAATTCACAAACCATAGTTTTATCATTTTCACTATGACAATAACAATTTTACAACAAAAATCAAATTTAATAAGTCAATTCAATTTTCAAATTAACTTATAACTTAGCATAGTTTATTAATAAAACAATTAAATTAATTTTATTAAATTAACTAAACAGAGTTAATTATTTATCTTGCCCGATTATGTAAAATTTAAAAAGTTTAAATTATTATATTATCATTAACAAATGTTCACAAGTAACAAGTAATGATGAGAAAATATTTCACAAACATTAATTTAAATATAATGATATGTATCCAGATTGTGTTGAATCATCACAATAATAAAAACATTGTGTTTTAATAAAACTACTTGCAAAAATGTGTACAGCTTGAATAAATTAGCATAATATACTTTTTCCCAAAACCATGTAAATCTGCCAGGTAATATTATAAATCTAAAGTTATTATAACTATGGTTTATATAAATCTTTTAAGCTTGATTAGGTTTATTCATTTGCTTAAATATTATATCTTGAAATTAATAGGGCATAAGTAATGAAAAAAAAAAAAAAAATAAAAAAAATATTAATATGTCCATCAAATGTACAATGCAAAATACTTATTGATTAGTAGTTGCATTTAATAAATTAGTTGAATAAAAGAAAAAACTCAGTGAGAGGGATCATCTAAAAAGGAATAGAAGTGATAATCTAAGAGGTGTTTAAGTTTTCAGAGGTATAAATTTCTCAAATTCTTAAATTGTTTAAATGCCCATCAAAACATTGTTTTTCAATTAAGTCATTTTTGTTAAGTTAATAAATAAACCTTATCAACTACTAGTGATGGGTAGTAATGAATAAACTATACTATCAAATGACATTTGATTATTTATATTAACTATTGAATAATATATTCAAATAAATTATTCTAATAACTTTTGGTAGATGGTAGAATTATGTAAATTAAATAATAAACATGACTAAATGTGTTATAATAGTATAATATATTTATTCATAATAATAAATATTATTTGAATGAATACAAATTGTTCCTATTATTCAGTGTATTCTATGAATAACTATTTGAATAACTCTTACCTCTAGTATCAACCACATGCAGAGAAGTTTTAAAAAAAATGACTTACATTTTTTTATTTTTAGAACATTTTAATCAACATTTTTGTGAGCAATAAGAAACTAATTGGTTTTGTTAACTAAAAAAACTATCAATATATATTAAAATATTCTGGTTTGTTTTAAAACTTCAAATATTATTATAACACCTTCTAGTTTAAAAGATTTGTATTTTATTTTAATTATATTTAAGTTATTACACTATACATTTAATAAATTATAGTAGATATTATGGTTGTCTACAAAAAAAAAAAAAAAAAAATGTCTGACATTAATAAATAAATAACTAATACAAATAATTTTTTTAACAGTATTCAAAGAGGTTATAATAGTTGTAATGCAATCATGTCACTAATCAAATATTACATTCATTAAAAAAGATCTCCAATAAAACCAAATATTTATAGTAAATAGAATAATTATCAAACAATTTGTTATTATCCATGTAAACAATTAACATACTTTTTAACAATTTAAAAACCAGTAAGTTAAAAAAAGATAAAACTAGTATAATCTTGTTCACTATAGAGATAAATGTTTCCTTTATTATTTTCATTGTTATTCTGAAAATGAATAAACTTTGGACGTTATTATTCCAAAACGTTCAAATATTGCTAATTGGGCTTGTGCTGAATTCCTTAAAGAAAATGTGTGTAATAGTTCTTTTCTTGGTTTAGGAAGGGGTATAGCTTTTTTCAAACAATCAACAGCATTCTTATGTTGTCCACTGAAACACACAAGCACAAATAAAATATAAATATAATTTAATGAAGCTAATAAAAAAACCCTTATGCATAGATATTATTTAAAAACCATTTAATTAATATTAAACCGCTTTTCCAACACCGATTTGTTAAAAAAAAAAAAAAAAAAGGCATTGTGAAAGAAATTAATACATTTACTATTTTTTTTATCCAGTCTTATCAAAATCTCGTTAGTAAAAATAAATAAAATAATTTAGTTACAATGTTTTGTTTTAATTGTAATATCATTATTGAAATATTTTCAATTCAAAATTCAAAAATATCTTAACAGAATGGTATTGAAATAAAATAATTATTTTAAAATATTATAAACATTTGCTTTTAATATCTTACACTTGCATGTAAAGTGCTCCAAGTGCATCATACGCAAAATTACATTTCGGATCAATGTTTAATGCTTGTTCAAGGAGTTTAAATGCATCAGGTATACCATTAATTTTCCATGATGATGCGATCAATGCTGAAAAAAAACAATTTATTTCTAGTAAACTAGTTGATTTTATATAGAAATGTGCAGTCAAGGTTGTTAGATTTTCAAAATTACTCGATTTTCCAGTATATTTACTATAAAATACTACATAAATAATATTATATTCATATTAAAAAACAATTTTTTTCCTGACTAATCTATAGTTCTCTATATTTTTTTGTAGTAACTATAAATTTGTTTAAGTTAAATATTAATAGCAAAAAAATTGAATAATAAAAGTACATGAAAGTAAACAACATAATAATTAGTTAAACTACTTTAATAATTATTAGGTAAAAACTTCATGTTTTATAGGCAGTGCTATGCTTTATATCCTAAAACCGAGAGTTTTACATTTAACGAACACAAGTTTACCTCTATGTACTAGGAAATCAGCTTGGTCTGGATGAATTTCAAGTGCGTTTTTAAACACTAAATCTGCTTCTTCATAAGCTCCAGTTTCCAATAAAGCCTATATATAAACATAAATGTATACATTTTTAATTTTAAAAACTACACTATTTCATAATATATTTTTCTACCCGGGTGTAAAATGTTATACTTTCAGCAATATTTGGGTAATTCATCACAAAATCTCCCAATTGTATCAAGAAATGTTCAACATATAATTTATTTGATACTTTTTTGGCATGACGGTATTGAGCAAAATAATAATAAGCAGTAGACAAAACAAAATTAGGATTCAATTCTAGAGATTTCTTGAAATTTTTAACTGCTTCCTCAGTGTTCATTCTCTTTAAATAAATCTAAAAAAAAAAATTAATGATTTTTGTTACTATAGTATGACTTTCTGAAAATGTTTACTAATGCTATTAAATATTACTTGAGCTCTGTGGTGATATACTGAAGAACTGTTGGGATCAATAGCTTCAGCACGGTTGAAATCCTCAAAACATTTGTCAACTTCTTCATGTTGGTGATATCCTAATGCTCGTTTTATTAAGGAATTTATGATCAACTATCAAAAATTTAACTTAATCAATTAAATTTTCAAAAAAATAAAAAATAAAATAAAATAAAGTTAACAATATTTTACCATGTGTAATAAAACTTTTAAATTAATTGAAAATTTAAATATGTTTAAAACTTCCTATGACTTAGAAAGATTTGATTATTTTACTAGTTTTTCCCCATAAAATGTCTACATTGTAAAAAAAAAAATTATAAATAATGTTCTAATTGTTATTTAAAAAAACAAAATTAGTTAAAGAACAAAAAAAGGCGAAAAACAGTAAAAATATATAAGCACTATATACCCATTCACAAACATCATACCTAACTAGTTATGCAGATTTTAAACTATTTTTTTTTAAAATACTACTTTTAGTTTTATTTATTTTCTCAAACAAATTGCTCAGTCTGAACAATTATATATTGAATCAACTGAATAGAATAAAGAAACCAAGTAGTAGCATATTAATTATAAATAGAACTATATTTATCAGTAACTTTACCATGGATTCTAATGTTAAAATAAGGTATCAAACATCTGAATAAGTTAGTATAAGTATTTTATCAATTTTACACTTTAAGTAACATATTATCTACCCAAGTTGTTAAGTCTGTTGTATTTTAATTACCCAGACATATTTTATATAGATAATTATATGTATTTTAATTATGTTAATTATCAATAAATATAAAAACTTTATTGTTATACCTTGTTTGAAACATTTGGATTTTCGATGACAGTAGTAAGATGTTTAATACCAGCAGTATAATTTCCGCGGAGTAAATAAAAAGTAGCTAATAAGTTTAATGCAAAACTTTTACGAATCAAACTATTATCAGTTTTATTTAATTCTTCTTGACATGATTTTTCGATTTCTTCGAACTTTTGATTCTGAATACATTTGAATGCATACTCCAAACCTGTACTAAATTAATTAATACATACATTTTTTTATATATTTATCATATGTAATAAGAACTATTTATTGATTTTTTAATGATAGTAAAAGTATGTTATGATTAATATTAAATACTACTTATAATTCTTAAAATACTTACTTTATGTCTGATTTTAATAATGTCAGTACAAATTCGTCAGAAAATGGGTCGTCAGGGAATGATTTCAAAAATTGTTTAATAAATGTTTTTGATGGCAAATTGAATTCCTTGTGCTTTGTGTATTCTTCTAAATTTTGCTCGCCTGAAAATCAATTTTAACTTATGATATAATTAAAATTTCAAATATTTGAAGAAATTAACAGTTATCGTGAAGTTTTTTTTTTTAGGACTAGTGATTATTGTAAAAACATTTTTAAATTCTATATTAGTGAAAAAAAAAATAAATAACCTCACCTAAACTTTTGAGCAGATTATCTGAAAATATTATGTCATCTTGATTTTTAAACATATTAAAAATAATCACAGCTGTAATATCTTCTAAAGCGAGTTTAAAGTTCCCTAATTCTGAAAGTACTCTTGCTCTTCGAGATAACGCTTTTTTGTATGCTGGTACTAATGCTAGAGCATTGTTACAATCAGCCAAGCAATTTTCATTATTATTCTGAAAATATCATGTAAGCAAATAATACCATTGTTACACCTAATATTTAAAAAAAACCTAGTTTTGCTATGACAAAACTGACTTAAGTAATGAATTTACTTACCAGTTTAGAATAAGCGGCAGCTCGATTTTGAAACAAAACGGACAAAACTGCTTCCTCTGTTTCTGGGCACATTAGTATTGCTTGTGTATAGTATGTTTTGGCCATATCATAATTTCCTTTTGAAAATTCTGCATTTCCAAGTTTTTTTAAATCTTCAACCTCTTCTACAAGTGTCTGTGAAAAAAAACCAACTATATACTAGATAAGAATTTGTAATGTATATTTTAAAATATACTTTTATATGAGAAACGTGTTCACTTATGTTTAACTAATCTAGATTCACTAAAAAAAAAAAAAAAATTGAAGATACCAACCTTTGTTTTGACGGCTGTCTGATCGATTCCTTTAGTTTCTAGCGGGTTTTGAACATTAGCTTCTTTAGCAATACTTGCGTTCGCGGTCGGTTTGCCGAGATGTCTGTTGTTACTGGATGTTTTAAAATAATTGTAAAATGTAACGCACAGGCCTACCGCGAAACACGGGACAGAGATTGTCAAACCAAATTTCCAGTTACTCAGGAAACTTAAATATGATCTGCTGAAATCGGACATAACGTATAAAATAAGGAAGACCGGTAATAAAAAAAAAAAATAGTATGGAACAGAGATTTGATCGCGTTATCGATCACTTGTTTGAAAAGTCCAACGTATATCGGCACACGAATTGATTACTCTGATGCAATATTGGGTAGGTGTAGTAAAACGATAAAAATATAATAATTAAATCGTAAATTAAAAACGAAAAACAAAACAAAAGTTAATAATTAAAAAACCTACGAAACGATGACTGTTTGTGTTGTTCACGATAAACAGTACATATGCATGCAGTAGGAAATAATATTAAGTCCGGATAACTTAACTGAACGTATAACAACAATACGGTACCGAAGGATAGCACCTACCACGATTAAACTCATTAACCATATACAAGTTGAGAATCGGTCGATACAATTAGAAATCTTCTGAACAAATCAGCTGTTTTAGCGTAACGCTAATGCTACCAACGGAATCGTCTTGTACAGTATTACTATTGACATTGCCGCGCTTTTTATAGCGAATATTCACGAATTATGAATTATGGTCAAGATCACGAACTTTGATATACTCGTAATATAGTACACGTAATTTCTGTTATATATTGTGTTACTACTTGGATATTACCATACGAATATATATATATATTACGACATTTCGTTGTTGTGGAATGTTGAGAACCCGGTGTAGAAAACTTTGGTAAGCTTAAAACTCGAAAAATAATAATAAGTAAAAGAAAAACAAAAATATTTTATTTTGGATCACAACCTTATACCTAAAAAATGTATATTACCAAATAAGAACCACTTATATATTAGTTTTGGAAAATACTTTTTTAAGTTAACAGACAAAATAAATATTTTTGATGAAAAATCAATTTTTATCTATAATATTATAATATTCTGTCGATCGGAAACGGATGTTGATATATTAAAAACCGTTAAAAATCATAGACACACGAAACGGAAATTTTATAAATCCTCAAGAAAAAATCAGTTGTAATATTTGTAGATAAATAGTTGTGCGTTTCGCAATAATTCCCCGGCAATTTTTCATATGATAGCGAATTCATGCTAAACCATAAAAAATTACCTAAGATAATGCATAGCGGATTCTCTTACAAAAATTGTTGGCATATGTTTGGCATATTTTTAAATATGATTGAATAGATGAATAAATACTTAAAATACTTTACATCTTCTTAAATACTGTTATGACATCATGTCATAACAATATTTAACTGACTCGGATGATATTTTAGGGAGATCATTTTTTGTTTGAGTTATCATGTATAAAGGGGTGGTGTTTTTCCCAAAATTAGTATAATGGATAGGAGTGTGGAATAAAGCTCGGGAACGCGACTAACGCATAATGCTGGGCTGTCAAATGCACTATGGAGTAGTTTTGAATAAATAAAAAGAATTGCTTTCAAAAATCTGTCAGCCAAGGTAATCAGGCCCAGTTAATTTCGTACCAAAGAGTAATCGTGAGAGGGATGATACATTTTCAATATATAATCCGCAAAAGATAGGAAAATCCGTTGGACCCGTTCTCGCTGCGCTAGAACAACTGAATCGTATTCTTATCTATAGTTTTTATCAATGTTCAACGTTTCAACAGATGATATGAGAAAACAGTGAAATCACCTTAGGTACCTAATATTATTCCGATAATATATTTTCGATAAAATCATTTTTCTGTACAAATACGTTTCGACGTAAATATTTTTCCGGGTTATTTATTTTCCGACGGTTTTATATTTCTAGTACAGTGTCATTCTAACGAAATATTTTCGTACTTTCTACACGTCCCCCGCAAATAGGCACGAGTCACCGTATCTTCTCTGTTGCAGTGGTAACACTGCCTATTTTGTCATGTTGATTGCGCTACAGTAATAGTATGATAAACTGTTAAGAAAACAATCATTAAAGTAATAAAAAGTATTGTGTTCGCACACGGTGAATTGATATTCTTTTAAGATTTGTGTTTTATTTTGTATTTTATAATATTTAATTTAAATGGTTTCTTTTATAACGACGTAAAACATAATTTATAACATTGCGCAGTCGTGGGAACGTGCATTATAAACACAGATTGAACTGGATAAAGAATAAAGAACATGGAATTCAATAAGCCATCCCCTCTAAAAATGACTGGTAATTTAATTGACAACTTTAAAATGTTTAAACAAGAGTTTCAAATTTTTTTTGATGCAACTGAATGTCACATGAAGAAAGAGGCGACTCAGGTAGCGATCCTATTAAATTTGCTGGGACCAGATGGTTTGAAAGTCTACAATACACTTAAAGTGAAAAATGAAACAGTGTGTAAAATTTTAAATGCACTGGAAAGTTATTGTATTTCAAGAAAAAACGAAATTATGGGACAGTACTTATTTTTTACTCGTAATCAAGGTGCTGAGGAACCGTTTGAAAATTTCTACACGGATTTGAAACAATTGATCAAAACGTGTGGTTTCGATCAATTTGAGGAAAAATTGCTGAGGATTCAAATTGTGCTTGGTATTTCAAACAAGGATGTCCAAACTAGTTTGTTAAGAGAGTACCCACCGCTTGAAAGAATGGTTAATCATTGGCGTGCTCCAGAGCAAACTAAGCTCAACAGAAAAGTCATCCGGGAAAACAATACTACGAGTAAATCGTTGTTCAATATTGAAATAAATCAAAAGCCAAAGTATAGAACAAATTCGAATGGTCGGTCTACACAGGAGTCAAATTCTAAGTCAGGTTATACAAATTGTTAAATATAATAATGCTTAATTGTACTTCTTGTGGTAAAACAGATTCGAGACAATTGATCAAAACGTGTGGTTTTGATCAATTTAAGGAAAAATTGCTGAGGATTCAAATTGTGCTTGGTATTTCAAACAAGGATGTCCAAACTAGTTTGTTAAGAGAGTACCTACCGCTTGAAAGAGCGGTTAATCATTGGCGTGCTCCAGAGCAAACTAAGCGCAACAGAAAAGTCATCCAGGAAAACAATACTACGAGTAAATCGTTGTTCAATATTGAAATAAGTCAAAAGCCAAAGTATGGAAGAAATTCGAATGGTCGGTCAACACAGGAGTCAAATTCTAAGTCAGGTTATAAAGATGTTAAATATATTAAAGCATTTTTTTTATGAATTTAATAATAAGAAAACCAATGTTATTATATTGTAAATTATTGTACTCGTGGTAAAAATCATAAGATTGACATGTGTCAAGCATCTGGAAAATATGTGGTTACTGTGGTTTATTAAATCATTTCTAAATTATGTGTAAGAAAGAGAAAAAAGGTGTAAGTGATAAAAATAACAAGTTAGCTGTATAGAAAATTAGATGCATTTGAAATTATGAACACTAGTGAAGAGAGTAAAACTAAAATAACACGGATTGGAAAAATTGTAATTCACGATTTTAAAACTTTAATAAAACCTAATCATTTTGCTGAGCTTAATATTATGTCTGTTGAATAATATGGTAAATTAAAAAATGTGACTTTAATTAACAGTTCAAAAGTTTTATTTAAAACGACAGAAAAACATTATTTTAGATATTTAATTGTCCGTAAATTAATCGAAAATAATTTACAGATTCAAAAGGTGTCAAGATTCCTGTCAAGTGGTTGGACTTTACTCCATATTCTTTAATAGTATGTAATACGTTTTTGCCATTTAAAACACCATTGGATAGTAAATACAGAGTACCTATGAGACATATATTCAAAACAAATATGCTCTTCTCGTCAATGGCTGAAAAAAAGGTATTATAAAATAATATTAATGTATTTATTTATATTTTATTAAAAAAATAATGGGAAAAAATGTGTTTGTTATCAAAGAAATTCAATTTTAATTTTTTTGTGGATAGTAAATACAGAGTACCTATGAGACATATATTCAAAACAGATATGCTCTTCTTGTCAATGGCTGAAATAAAGGTATCACAGAATAATATTAATACATTTATTTATATTTTATTAAAAAAATAATGGGAAAAAATGTGTTTGTTATCAAAGAAATTCAATTTTAATTTTTTTGTAAACTGATTCATTGATCTTGTATAACTTTAAAACTACCTCATGCCCAAAGTTTTTGGTTAGGCTCCTACACAAGGGTAAGAACGGAAAAACAACTATACTAATGTGAGACAGACTAGTGATCTAACCTAATTAGGTGTCAAAACTGAAGCAAGTCAAATAAATAAGTCCAAATAAAATTAATCTACTTTGCCCATATAATATTAAAATAATACAAAGTCTGTGAATCACTCCCACATTGATTCAGAAATATAATTTGTTTTATTTTTGATAATAATTTAGAGGAAAAGGCAACCAGAAGAAAATCACAAGAGCAATGTACTAAGATATAAATATACACTAAAATATTTATTAAAATCAAAATGAATGTTATGAATTCTAAAAATATTCGAAATTGCTTAGGTGATTTAATCTAGATTCATGATAAATATCTCATGAACAGACAACAAATATTTTATTTTTATTACTTAATGGGTGTAGTTTCAACACATAAATACTTCAAATATTTCTTTGGTTATATTATCTTCAGATTCCTGTATTTTTAAATTGTAAAAATATTGAGAGTTATGAAAATTATCCCAACGGTGTAATGATGTACAGTCTATATCATATTTATTAAAGTTATTAGGGTTATTATACTAAAATTTGTGTTCAGATATTTCTATAACATAATATTATATTTAGTAAATAAACCAAATCATTTTAGGTTGATTTAGGATTATGGATTGATCTGACAAATTCAAATCGTTACTATGATCAATTNATATTTCTATAACATAATATTATATTTAGTAAATAAACCAAATCATTTTAGGTTGATTTAGGATTATGGATTGATCTGACAAATTCAAATCGTTACTATGATCCATTGGAAGTTATCAATAATAATTGTCGCTATGTGAAATTACCTTTAGCAGGTCGTGGAATACCACCTACCTGTAAAGAAGTAGAATCATTTTTGGATATTTGTTGGGATTTTGTTAATAGCAACCCTAACCTATACATTGGTAAGTTATATTTATTTTTAATTTTTGAAAAAATATCTTGGTGGACGGGATACATAAGTAATTTAATATTTGGTTTGGTTATTAAAAGAAACAACTGCCACTTAACAAATCATAAATTGTTGATACTTTATTTTTTCTAGGTGTCCATTGTACCCGTGGTCTAAACCGGACTGGATTCTTAATAGTCGCTTGGTTGATAGAAGTATTACATTATACTGTGAATAGTGCCTTGCAAGAATTTGCAGCAGCTAGGTAAAAGATAAATTGTACCATTATGAACATACAAGATGATGAAATTATATTGTATACACTTTTATAGACCTCCAGGAATTACCAGACAGTCATACATAGATGAACTATATCATAGGTATGAAGATTGAAGAACCTACAACACCAAATCAATGTAAACTTTGCTTCCAAGTACTATAAACAATAAAGTAGGATTAATTTATTTATATTATAATTCGAGCATTTTCTATGATAATTATATTATAATCATTTTTTTATCATTTAAATTTGTAGTGTAGTCCGTTGTTTGAGAAACGTTGCTCGATCTAATTGCATATTTAATGTATTATTTACGTGTATACAGTTTTAAATTATGGATAAGTACTTAGATTTAATTTTCGATTTTCAATATTATATTTCTAAGCTCTTTGATAACAGTTTGAAAATTACAAATTTTGGCCATTTTGTTTAAGACTTTATTGTTTGTGGGTTCTGGTTACATAATCTAAAATCTATGTCCTGTGATGCGCCCTTTCTTATAGGGCACATCATTTTAAAAGTCAAAGGTGATTAGAGGGGTTTTACTGTATATATTTTGTTTAATCGTACGTATTTTGCAAAGGAGAAAACAAGATTCATTGGTTCTGTAAAAATATGAAAATATTGTAATTCATAGAACCAAAAAAAAAAAAAAAGAAAAAAATGTTCGACATTAGAATACCAAACATCGTAAAATTATTATAATTTTGAAATTAATTATACATTATTTGAATTGTAGTAGAAAATAAAAAGCACGTGTACAAACAATCAGGCACATATCTGAAAAGTATCTAAATACAACATTTAAAGGCAGCATAGCAGATCTACACGAGGTTGGGACAGAGGCATTTAATTGGTTAACTCGCCTAGAAACTCCATTTTAATGCGTTCAGAATAGGTATATTCTAGGTATCATCAACGTCATTATGATACAATAGTTAAAAGTAATAGTTACAGTTATTTGTCAAACTCTAATGTTCAAATGTTTATATGTTTGTTACGTTATTTACTTAAAATCTATCTGTTTATTTATTGTTATTCGTCTTAGTTAATTTACTTATTTTTTAGTAAGAGTAAATGTAATTAGTTATTATAACGGTGCGGATTTAAATGCTCAAAAAAACTAGAAAAATTCCATAAATAAATACAATAAAATGCACTTAAATAAAAAAGAGGTTAACAAATGCTATAAAAACTATTTTAAACGTTGAAAACATTTTTTTTTTTTTTTCCAAGAGGAAATCGAAATTAATTTTATCAAATTTTCTAACTATACTTTGAGGTTTATTAATTGAATAAAAAATGGCTTAATAGAACGGAATTGATGGTCGTTAATTTACGAATTTTTACCAAAGAGAGATATTGATATGAACCAATACGCTTACGCGTAAATTAAAATTACCTTTAGGTGTTGCTAGGATGCAATGCGAAATTATTCTGAACTAATAATAATAATGTGCAACTAAGAATAGGATAAAATTTTCACAGTGATGCACGTTGAAATTAATCCCAAATACGAGGTGATATCACGACAAAATCACTTCACCTACAGCTACGTGTAATCAAAGGATAAGTAAAACAAAATTCACCAGTTATTACGTATCTCATAAATGTTCAGCATCATAATGTTGTGACATCGTTTATCTCGCTGAGTAAAATTTGCGATTTAATTGGCGCGAGCAAACAAAATTTCCTGAGCTATAATAGCAAATTGAGATGAAATTTATACAATTGACTAATTATTTTATTTTTATAATGCTGCATAAATATGATTAAATAGATGAATAAATACTTAAAATACTTTACATCTTCTTAAATACTGTTATGACATCATGTCATAACAGTATTTAACTGACTGGGGTGATATTTTAGGGAGATCATTTTTTGTTTGAGTTATCATGTATAAAGGGGTGGTGTTTTACCCAAAATTAGTATAATGGATAGGAGTGAGGAATAATGCTCGGGAACGCGACTAACGCATAATGTTGGGCTGTCAAATGCACTATGGAGTAGTTTTGAATAAATAGAAAGAATTGCTTTCAAACATCTGTCAGCCAAGGTAATCAGGCCCAGTTAATTTCGAACCACAGAGTAATCGTGAGAGGGATGATACATATTCAATATATAATCCGCAAAAGCTAGGAAAATCCGTTGGACCCGTTCTCGCTGCGCTAGAACAACTGAATCTATAGTTTTTATCAATGTTCAACGTTTCAACAGATGATATGAGAAAACAGTGAAATCACCTTAGGTACCTAATATTAATCCGATTATATATTTTCATATAAAATATTTTCGATAAAATCATTTTTCTGTACAAACACGGTTCGACGTAAATATTTTTCCGGATTATTTATTTTCCGACGGTTTTATATTTCTAGTACAGTGTCATTCTAACGAAATATTTTCGTAATTTCTACACGTCCCCCGCAAATAGGCACGAGTCACCTTATCTTCTCTGTTGCAGTGGTAACACTGCCTATTTTGTCATGTTGATTGCGCTACAGTAATAGTATGATAAACTGTTAAGAAAACAATCATTAAAGTAATAAAAAGTATTGTGTTCGCACACGGTGAATTGATATTCTTTTAAGATTTGTGTTTTATTTTGTATTTTATAATATTTAATTTAAATGGTTTCTTTTATAACGACGTAAAACATAATTTATAACATTGCGCAGTCGAGGGAACGTGCATTATAAACACAGATTAAACTGGATAAAGAATAAAGAACATGGAATTCAATAAGCCATCCCCTCTAAAAATGACTGGTAATTTAATTGACAACTTTAAAATGTTTAAACAAGAGTTTCAAATTTTTTTTGATGCAACTGAATGTCACATGAAGAAAGAGGCGACTCAGGTAGCGATCCTATTAAATTTGCTGGGACCAGATGGTTTGAAAGTCTACAATACACTTAAAGTGAAAAATGAAACAGTGTGTGAAATTTTAAACGCACTGGAATGTTATTGTATTTCAAGAAAAAACGAAATTATGGGACAGTACTTATTTTTTACTCGTAATCAAGGTGCTGAGGAACCGTTTGAAAATTTCTACACGGATTTGAAACAATTGATCAAAACGTGTGGTTTCGATCAATTTGAGGAAAAATTGCTGAGGATTCAAATTGTGCTTGGTATTTCAAACAAGGATGTCCAAACTAGTTTGTTAATGGAGGACCTCCCACTTGAAAGAGTGGTGAATGAATGTCGTGCTGCAGAGCAAACTGAGAGCAACAGAAGAGTCATTCGGGAAGACAATACCAAATTATTGTTCAACATGGAAACAAGTCAAAAGCCAAAGTATGGAACAAATTCAAATGGTCGGTCTACACAGGAGTCAAATTCTATGTCAGGTTATACAAATTGTTAAATATAATAATGCTTCTTTTTAAAAAAATGTAATTATATTGTAAATAATTGTACTTCTTGTGGTAAAACAGATTCGAGACAATTGATCAAAACGTGTGGTTTTGATCAATTTAAGGAAAAATTGCTGAGGATTCAAATTGTGCTTGGTATTTCAAACAATGATGTCCAAACTAGTTTGTTAAGAGAGTACCCACCGCTTGAAAGAGCGGTTAATCATTGGCGTGCTCCAGAGCAAACTAAGCTCAACAGAAAAGTCATCCGGGAAAACAATACTACGAGTAAATCGTTGTTCAATATTGAAATAAATCAAAAGCCAAAGTATAGAACAAATTCGAATGGTCGGTCTACACAGGAGTCAAATTCTAAGTCAGGTTATAAAGATGTTAAATATATTAAAGCATTTTTTTTATGAATTTAATAATAAGAAAACCAATGTTATTATATTGTAAATTATTGTACTCGTGGTAAAAATCATAAGATTGACATGTGTCCAGCATCTGGAAAATATGTGGTTACTGTGGTTTATTAAATCATTTCTAAATTATGTGTAAGAAAGAGAAAAAAGGTTTAAGTGATAAAAATAACAAGTTAGCTGTATAGAAAATTAGATGCGTTTGAAATTATGAACACTAGTGAAGAGAGTAAAACTAAAATAACACGGATTGGAAAAATTGTAATTCACGATTTTAAAACTTTAATAAAACCTAATCATTTTGCTGAGCTTAATATTATGTCTGTTGAATAATATGGTAAATTAAAAAATGTGACTTTAATTAACAGTTCAAAAGTTTTATTTAAAACGACAGAAAAACATTATTTTAGATATTTAATTGTCCGTAAATTAATCGAAAATAATTTACAGATTCAAAAGGTGTCAAGATTCCTGTCAAGTGGTTGGACTTTACTCCATATTCTTTAATAGTATGTAATACGTTTTTGCCATTTAAAACACCATTGGATAGTAAATACAGAGTACCTATGAGACATATATTCAAAACAAATATGCTCTTCTCGTCAATGGCTGAAAAAAAGGTATTATAAAATAATATTAATGTATTTATTTTAATAAAACATAAATAAATATATTAATATTATTAGTAGTATAAATATGCTGGTTCTGGCACAGCATGATATTCTTCACTTTAAAAACTAATTTCTAATTTATATTTACATTGTTTTTATTTCCTGTCTTTTCTATATGCATAAAATAAAAAATAATATTAAAAAAATAAATTATAAAAAAAATATTTAAAAATAATAATAAAAACAATTTACATAAATATTGCACTAAAAACAGTTCTCTTTAACAAAAAATAAACAATATATTAGATCATATAATAGATTACACATCGTCCCTGAACATTGCATACAAATCGATAATGATTAATTATTTCAAATTGTGTATACCTAATATTATTTTATTGTGGTATTAAGATATTATACATCTACCAATAATGTATCAATAACATTACAATTCCTGATTTAAGCTTGTTTTTCATTATTAGGAAATTTATGTTCATAAGAACATTCTATTATTGTTTCAAATATCATTGTTGTTCCTTTTAATTCATACCAATGACTTTATTGTTTATTTCTTTGTACACATAATTTATATTCAAACTATCATTCTTTTGTACTATTTGTTTTTATTAAATTATCAAGGTGTTCTCTGAAACTTTCTCTTTCCATGTTTGTTGAATAATGTCCCCATAATGTATTTATATTATTATCTAGAATATATCTTTTATTATCATATTCACTAAGAGCTTTTTTATTTTTTTCAACAGTATATCTTTCATGTTTATCTGTTCTAAAAGTGTTCTGTTTTACATATTTTGGATTTTTACTATTTAAACAATTATAAAAATCATTAAAGTATAATTCATTTTTAACTGTCGGTTTTTTCACACCTTTTGCTTTTTTAATTTTATTTTAATTTTCAAATACTTGAAATGAATATAATTTAGATCTTAACCCAACAAATTCAGTTATTATTTGCCCATTATGCTCATCTTTAAATTTACCTGGAACTTTTTTATTTTTTTGTGGTATTCCATATTTATTATTCTTAGAATAATCTGAAAAATCAAATTCATTTAATAGTTGTTTATTGTTATTTACATCTGTATAAAAATCATCAGTTGAAATTTCTACTATTAAAGAATTTGTGTCTGTGTATAATAATCTGATATATTTTTCAATACGTTATAATAAAAATCATACATTCGGGTTTTAGATAAATCTAAAATACACATTCCTAAATAAATGTGTTGTTTCAATTCAACCATAGATTCTTTCATATGTATAGCTACTAAGTTTTCCGTAAAAATAGTTGGTCGATCAAAATTTGGTTTAGCAACCCATTTTTCTAATTTATTTCCATCGTTAATTAATTCCATATCTTTATGATTCCTTGTGTTATAGTCCTACCAAATATACTGTTGTTCATTAACTTATAATAATCTTTTTCAAATTTATTATCTGTTTTTGCAAAACGAAGATTTGTGTTAAATTCTATATATGGTTTTAACCAATCTTTTTGATCAAATTCTATTATATATTTTCTCTAATTTTAAACCTAAACATAAATATAAAATAAGATTATTATAATGTAGAATATATTTTTTCTTATCATATAGAGTTGTTGTTAATTTTGGTAATTCTTTAGTATCAAACACATTTTCGGGAGCCAATGGATAATCAGAATGAAGATCGTGAAGCTCTTCACGATATTTCAAATCTACTTCGAAAATATAACCCTTTTCCTGGTCATCTTTCATTCTTAAAATTTTTTCTGTATTAAACAAATCAGGATTACACTATTTAAATCCTTTATATGGTAAATATTTATACATTGCCCATCCATATTTGCAACCAAATCTAAGAGATATTTCGTTGATTTTTTTTCTTTTCTTTTCTCTCCAATATATTAATTACTTGCTTTAGAATATCTAATACTACATTGAGATAATTCTCATTTAATTCCTTGTTCAAACATTAAATACATATCAATATCTCTCATTAGTTCTAATTCTACACCTGTTTTTCTAAGCATAGCATTCCACGCTAAACCTGGAGTTATATAATAATGAACAGGATCCAACTTAAAATGTCTTATTGAAACATCTCTATAATTTTCTATTACATCTGTAAGTAATAATACATATATTTTATTATAAAGTATGGTAAAATCTTTCATATTTTTTAGTTCGAATCTTTCCCATATTTTTTTTAACATTTTCATATGCATTCTGTGTTACATGTTCACATGTAAGAGAGCTGCACAATTTATCTATATTAGGTAGAGATTCTTCATCATATTTTTCTGGAGAATCCATATATTCATAAGGATATGCTAATTTTCCTTTTACTAAATCCAATTGTTCAGGATAATGTTTAGATAGTTCTTTAAACTGGTATGGTTTTAAAGTATTAGCTAATTTTTCTAATGAACTAGACAAGAACTTGAAAGAATCAAGAAATCATATTTCAACTGTTTTAAAAATAGGTTTTCCTTTCAGATCTAAAACAGGGTTTTTGGTAATTGGATTTATATGTATATATTGTATATTTTTTGAAAATGATACATCATTTTCTTCACTAATTGTAATTGTTTTTATATTATTTTTATCAATACTTAATTTTTTTATGAATAAATGTGCGTCATAACCAGATAGATTGTGGAAAAATACTGGAATAAATCTAGAAACCTTATAATTTAAGTTACATATAGAATGAGCAGCTCTTCGATATTTTCCTGTTAAGTGATCGTGATCTTTAACCTTTTTTATATTATCTTCAAGTTCTTCAAAGAACACCTGTTTTTCTTTAATTAATTCATCAAGCTGCTTTTTAAAATATTCAGTTTCTTTTTCTATATTTTCTATATTTTCTAAATCTAAATTTTCAGATTGACAATAATTAATAGTTTCATCAAGTATTTTATTTTTTTTTCACTAGTATTGGTGGTAAATCACTTAAAGATTTTTCACATATATGANGAAATTATTCTGAACTAATAATAATAATGTGCAACTAAGAATAGGATAAAATTTTCACAGTGATGCACGTTGAAATTAATCCCAAATACGAGGTGATATCACGACAAAATCACTTCACCTACAGCTACGTGTAATCAAAGGATAAGTAAAACAAAATTCACCAGTTATTACGTATCTCATAAATGTTCAGCTACATAATGTTTATAAACGTTTATCTCGCTGAGTAAAATTTGCGATTTAATTGGCGCGAGCAAACAAAATTTCCTGAGCTATAATAGCAAATTGAGATGAAATTTATACAATTGACTAATTATTTTATTTTTATAATGCTGTATTTATTGCAATTTTCCAAAATATCCAAAAGACATTATTATCCCTATACTACAATGGTTAAAGTAACAACCATAATGTATATGGTGCAGTCTTTTTTTGTTTAATTATATTATTATATTATAAATATTAATTACTCATTTTGAAACGTTTTCAGAAGTGGTGGTTTGTCTTTGTATCATGTATTCCTATTGTCAGCTGCTCTTCGATCTTCTAGACAGTTAGTGATCAATCAAGCCTTATCTGAAACCTGATATTTTGTAGATTAAATAGTGTTTAACTAGAGGGATGAATGTGATAAACAATGTGATTTATTATTTCTTCTAATGCCAACTTTTTTTCCGAATATCAATCCCAACAATCGACATTTACAATACGATGGAAATTATTTTATAAAACATTTAGATATTTACTCGATTTATACATCATTTTATCCTATAAAAAACATTACATATAAAAGATAGGGCTATAATGCAGCCAAACCGTATTTTAGCCGAACATGAAATTATCAGAAAATAATATTCTCGTAGACGAGCAACATGGCATTCGCCCTTCACATTCCTCAGTTACCAACTCTCCGTTTTCTGTAACTATATATCATGAAAAATGTTGTTCGCAAAGAATGTCATTTTTCTTGGCCTGCAAAAGCTTTTGATCATGTGAGCAACCCAATACTTCTTTCTGTCTTGCAAGACTCTATAATTGTGTGACCCTTGTTATCGTGGTTTAGATCGTACTTTAGTGGCCGCTTTCAATGGATAATTGAGGATTTCCATTATTATACAATGAACTTATTGTAAAATTGTTATATTCATAGTGAAAATAATTAAACTTATAGAGTTTATGAATTTAGAAAATTAGGATAATTAATGTTAAACACATGGTTTATTCCCGAAATATTAAATTATACTTAATAAGTATAATATTAAAAGCTGCACACCTATTGTTGAGTTATATATATATATTTATATTTTCTATATGATGTATTGACACACAATAGTGTTTAGATTATGAACTCAATATTGTGTTAAAATTAAAAACATAAAAAGGTAATTGATATTCAAAACTAATCGTCAACTTTTTCACTTGTTACTGGTCATCTAGGAAATTTTGTTAATTTTACAAATCACATTATGACAAAATACTAACTTACTAATTTCCAATTTGAATTGTGGTAGTTTTAAAAAATAAAAAAATATTCAATCACGTTTTCATATTGAATATTGAGATTTTTTTATTATTATTATTTTTTAAGTTATAGCGATAAGAACTTAAGTTCTCTAAGTAAAAATATTTTGATTATAGACATAACCCGCCTATTACAAAATATAATACCTTATAAGAATAGTAATATTTTAAGTTTGAACAAATAGTGTGCGATATAAAATTGTTTTTAAGTTTTCTCAATAATTTTCCATGGAATTTTAAATCAGGTATAAATAAGGTATAACAAAGTGAATATTGAGTTGGTTTATTACAAAATTCAAAAATACAAATTTAGTATTTGATTAAAAAAAAATTTAAAAAAATTAAAAAAAATTATATCATTACACATTCTTAATGTCTACTCCATTAACTAACTCTTTATAAATGATACAAACTCATAAGCTTAAATCTTATACAAAACAGTTTTTAAAATTATAAAAATAATAGAATTAAAAAGAAACAATTACTAACTTTGCTAGTTGTGGGTCAATGCAAACAGTTATAACCAATAAATATTTAGGCACACAATAATAATAATAATAATAATAATGATATTATATAAAAATCAAAAATTTTCCAAACTACCAAAGTACATACTTAATTGAAATTTTAAATGAAAAACCATAACACTAAATATATCTAGTTAGTCTTATAAGTTTCACATCATCTTGAATAGGTTTCTTAAATATTTGTTAGTCATTACTTGTTGCTACAAAGTTTAACCTTTTTCGTAATGTATAATAAAAATAATAATGTTAGTTTTTCAGTTCCTTATTTTAATAGAAATTGATAACATTATTACTAAGGACAAATTCATTTTTATTCTATTATCAATAAGGAGGTAAATAAATAATATGTATTTATAAATACAAATATAGCCAGTTTAGGTAAAAATGTATTCAAATTTAACCATAAACACATATAAGCCTCATCTTTCTTTTTTCTTTTCGGGCAAAATGGTTCATATGCACCTTATTTTTCTTGTTACTATCCAAATTTTGTATGTAATATATTATATTAAAAATGTATGAGTGGAATTTATCAATATTGGTGGTCCAGTACAATTAATAAAACCTGTGATGAAATGTGATCCTTAGTTAATACACTTCTTTTTAAAGAAACAAGTTTGTTTATATTATTTTGTGTAAAGAATAGCTAAAAAGTATATACTTATACTATTCATGATACTTCATGCTTACAAAGTGTACAGGAACTACAACTAACTCATTGTGAAAGAATAAAAAAATTAAGATAGATAATACAATTATTTAGTCATGATAAAATAACAATATTGGCTATCTATATAATTTCATTTTATTTATTAAAAACTTTCTAAAAAAATATTGGACACATATCTATAAATGCATCAATTAAATATTATATGGGGTAAGTATATATATGGAGTAAGTAAGTTAAGATAAAACAAAATATTAATATTACAATAAAAATAGTAAAATAATAATATAATAGAAGTATGATAAAATAAAATATAATCATGTTGTTAAACACAATTAAAGATTATACAAAAAGAACTAATTTAAATTTTTAATGTCCATGTTTTATGTAAATATATATTATTATGTTACAGTTAATAAATTATTATAATTTTTTGCCCACATATCTATAAATTCATTAAGTAACATATGGCGTAGTAAGTAAGTTTAGATAAAACAAAATATTAATATTATAATAAAAATAGTAAAATAATAATATATTAGAAATATGATGAAATAAAATATAATCATGTTGTTAAACACATTTAAAGATTATACAAAAAAAAACTAATTTAAATTTTTAATGTCCAGGTTTTATGTAAAGTATATTATTATGATACAGTTAATAAATTATTATAATTTTTTTATTTGCTTATTTGAGTATAAATGACCATTATACATTTTTAGATATTTGCAATATTCCATATATATTAAACATATTTTATTAAACATCAAAAAAAAAACTTTCTAAATTTTGCTCTATGTTATACAATCATAAATTTATAATCTGCTATCTTAATTCAATGCAATTTTATTTTATTTCTTAATAAACATTAATGCACAAATACATTCACATATAATACATTTGTTTAAATAATATACAAAAACTTTTAATTAATGATTTAATGATTATATTTTAGATTAAATAAATCATTAATATTATTATGAAACACTAACAAATTTTAATTATTATTTTAAAGCAAAGGACTATGAAACATCTATTTCAAGTTAGATGATTCAGTTTAATCAAAATTTTCACTATAAAGGTATGCAAATTATGAGTAATGATATAAAATGTATTCAAAAAATCAAATAAACACTCTAATAACCCTACACTTAAAACAATAGTAAGATTTAAAAAGATATTAATATTACAGCTCAAATTGATTACTTTAGTAATAATTATTATCTAACAATAAGTAGATTACAACACCAATCATTTACAGGATAACCATCAATATTAAGCATTATATTATGCCATACAATAGGTAAGTATAATTTTAAGTAAAAATATAAGATTAAATTATGAATATATAAATTAAGAATATTATATAATATACATATAGCATAATGATTACTGATAATTTAAATATAATTAATAATAATAATTATACATGTAATATGTTTTTTATTAAATTAATCGACACAGAAATTTTTTTTTATGTTTAAATAATTGATTTTTTAACCTTATTCAATTTAACTATAAAATATTATTTAAATTACAATATATAATATGCATTTAAAATTGTTGCTCATTATTTTTTAGTTGTCTATTAATATTATGTAGTGTTGATAATATTTTTCCTATGATATGTAGTTGGTTGTAGTTAGTTTTTTACACTTCTTTGAAATTAATTTGAAGATCTAAAAATATACAGTAAAATATAATACCTTAATATCAAAATGGAATGTTACAGTTAAAAAATTATGCATTAATATTTTATAAATTTTGGTCAAAGGTGTCCATATGCAGTTTGTTGATTTCAGAAAAGCTTAAGACTCAATACATAGTGAATCCTTGATTAATGTTCTAAAGGAGTTGGAAATGCTCCAGAAGTTAATAAATTTCATAAAAATGAGTATTGAACATACTGGCATTAAGTTTAAAGTAGAACACTCAACTTCAAATGTAATACAAGTGACAAACTGACAACGGGTTGAGACAAGGTGATGCCTTGTCTCCTATCTTATTCAATAAAGCGCTAGAAAAAGTAGTAAGGGAAATTAGGAATGGATCAGGAAGGTCTCAGGATAGGAGAAGCAAACATTGAATTAGCATTTGCAGACATATAGTCCTGTTGGAGGAAAATAAAGAACAACTCAAAAGGCAATCAAAAATATTGATAGAAACCACAAAACATATAGGATTAAAGATAAAAACAGAAAAAGTGGAATACAATAGAAACACATTTAACCATCAGTCATGGGACCAATAATCAAATGAACAGTTAATAGAAATTTTTACCTACCTTTATGCTAAATTTTAATATGAAAAAAATATGTCTAGAACAGTTCTACGGTGTCATACCATTGTAAATGAAGCTAGGTGTTATCAAAATATGAATAATATTGATAGGCATAACAAGTCAGTAATGCATATTATTCAGTATTACATAGCCTTACATTTACCTAAAAACAAAACTTTTTGATTCACCTAAAATCAAACAATAATTAAATTTGTATAAATATATAATAATAATAATAATATATGTTATAATTTTTTTTTACAGCAAAGTGCCTAGCTAACTTACCAATAAAATGTCCTCAACGGGTATCCAACTCACATGCGTAATACTAATGTTTGATAAATTATTAAATAATATACAAGAATCAAAAAAATGTATACAAATTATTGTGGAATAAATCTATATTTTAATTTGTAAGCACACTGCACAGATTTATTACATGAAAATTGTCTATATCTATGTTTCAGTGTTTGTACGCAATCGGTTATCAAGTAGGCAATGTGTTATCATCACAACCATAGTTTTACCTAATCGCGAATCAGTATCTGGTTACACTGGTTATTACTAATTATAATTCCGGTGTAATACTCAAAACTCCTTAGATCATATACTATGGATAGAGCTACTGCATGATAAACGCGTACTACAAGTTGAAGATACCATTATTAACGAATGTAAAGGGGACTGATGTCTATTGCGTATCAGTACTCGTCGCATATTTATTGTAGAGACATTATAATACCACCAGGGAGTGATGGTTGGTACGTCACACGCGATTACGCGAATTCGACCAATCGCGCGTGATATACATTCTGCGCATACGCATTTGTCCTAACTCCCCTTATTTATGTTTGCTTCAAATGTTTAATCAATAGCTCTGTCCGTATTATATAATCCAAGCAAAACGCCCAATGTAACGAACTGCGCGGGCCATTAAAAATGTTCTCCAACACTCTCCCCTCCCGCCCACCACCGACCAAAATTTAAAAGTGTAATATCTCACTTCAATGGGTTGATGAAAATCAAAAACTTCCAAAATTTATTTGAATTAACACTCCATCTATTTAAGGTGTTTTAGGTATTTTCAATATAGGTTGCCGTTTGAAAATCAAATGTACCTACATAAGTAATAATTAATTAGTCATTTAGTAGTAATTTCACCTCCAAAAATAAGGGTGAAGATAAAAGTGATTATACCTATTGGTAACATTTTAGAACTATTTGTTTCTTAAGTTTTCAAAAAAAAAAATCGAAACAAATTAGTACTTTCCGAGCAAATGAGTGTTCTCAAATGAGCGAATCACTCTGTATGTTATGGAAAAAGCAATATTATTAACCGAATTCCGTTCTGAATCGTTTTTCGTTGGCAATAATTTTTCTTTGCCTACATTAAATTCCTCTCTATATCCAACCTTCCCAATTGTTCACCTTTAACAGTGGCGAACCTATTAGCAGTATCAGCTCAGCTCTTATGTTATGTGTGTATGTATGTATACCTAATTTTGTATAATAACAATTATACCAATGTAACGCAAACATATAAATTAGATTAGTATTCGCATTTCGCAGTTTTGCACGGAATAATAGCATGACCGCTCTCGGATAGTTATCACTCATCACTTATCATTCACGTAGATATCGAGAATAAATCCGGAACCGTGGAATTTACGGGTCCCTGTTATGGGGCGGCATTGTTGGAGGGGTGGTATCTGCCAGGACAATAATAATCGATACTGCGATGAAACACATATAGGTTATTACGTTGTTGACGCCCTTCGCTG
The DNA here is from genome assembly GCA_902439185.1 of Cinara cedri. Taxonomy (NCBI): domain Eukaryota; kingdom Metazoa; phylum Arthropoda; class Insecta; order Hemiptera; family Aphididae; genus Cinara; species Cinara cedri. Next base: position 893,486 of record CABPRJ010000024.1, read on the forward strand.
TTCAGTCTTTCACTGTACGTCAGCCCGTCATTGTTTGTGTGTACGTGTTGCTTGGTCGCATCTATGTGCACTGCACCGGCATTCGGCCATTTAAAAGTGTATTAAATATTAATTGTTATTTTTCTTTTTTAAACATTCAACAATCAATTTCAGTACAATTAAATAGCGTTTACAATTGAAGAGCCGTCGTCGGAGAAAGAGTATTTCACTCGCGGTTCGTTTTTGTCGGTGTTCAATTACGTTTCGTCGGTAGGTGAGTATTCATTGCGGATTGTTCACAAATTACATTCTTTAGTACACCACCACGGTATATTATGTTAATAACATTGCACATCTTACGAACTATATTATCGTAATCTATACAACACCGATTTCTGACCAGTATCTTTTATTCGGATTTTAAAAAAAAAAGTGCCCGAAATGACACGCACTAAAAATGGCGGCCATATGTATAATAGGTACTATTGTTGATTTTTCAACCCGCTGCGGTCGTGCATTTTTAGTTGGACCATATCATCATAAAGATTCCCTACCGAAGTAGGGACGCGTGATAAATACATTTTCTACATTTCCACAATTTGCTGATATATTTAAAACTCGACCGATTAGAGAAACATAATTTACTGGCCTACAATACAGAGTGGTCCATTTAACCTTTCATCACCTTATGTAACCATACGGTTACAGTTAACATGCGTTGTTCTGTCGCCCGTACAAAATGCGTATGTCGACTTGGGATATTCTTATTTTTGTAGTATTTTTTAGTAAACTTGTTTGTTTTACTTAAGATGAAATATTATAATTAAAGACCGGATTTTCCATGAAATACATGTTGCTGTTTTCAACATCATATACCTGCAGTCAATGAGTGTCCATAAATCAAAACCTAACTGATTGAATATCAAAATTGTATACTGCATATTTTTGCATATTTTGACATTAGGGCATATTCTGCATATTTTATCAAAGATACACTTCATGGTCTAATAAGTGGTCGAACAAAAACAAAAAGATTATAAGTACGTTAATATATCAAATATTTTACGTTTCAAAGAATATTCGGACATTAAAAATAGGTTAACCAAACTCTTACATAGTGAAAAGCGAGTTTAACTATTTTATCAAGATTATTATTCCTTAAATATAATTTCATCAACAAGATTAAGTTGATAAAATTTCCTGCTACATTTATACCGACACAATTTATTGTTAGTACGAATTAAATTTAAAAAATTATGGATACTTTTCATGATATTAACAATTTAATTAATAATGGGAAAAGGTTTTTTCAGAAGCTCCATATAATTAATAAGAATTCAGTTATATAAAGAAATATTGCCAAACACACGTTTACCACCATAGCCAATAATTACCCGCCTGGGTACTTGACTAGAGTCAGCCTTCTTTTATGCAGATCAATTTGAAGTGCTTAAAAATGTAATTGAAAACTTAAAAGATGAAGCAGAAAGCATAAAAAATTGTAAATCAATTTTAAATAAATTAAATATAAAACATGATCTTGTTTACATTAAAGCAAATTTTTTATGTATTGTTGAAAGCGTCAAAGAGCATAAAAATTCTAATTTGTCACTTGGAGACTCATCAAACATTTTAAAACAAGTGAAAAATTTTACCAATGAACTTCCTACGAGCGCAAATAGTACAATAATTAAAACAAAATTTAAAAATTTGTTTGATAAAAATAAAGGACTAATGATTTTAAAAGAAATTTTGAAAATACTTCAAGGTGACAGTGTTAACTTCAAAGATTTATCTGTTCCAAATCATTCACCGGATGTATTAGCCAATTTTAAATATGCACTAATAACTAGTGTTGATTTTGAATGTAGTTTTTCATCTTACAAGTACATCCTTACAGATAATTTTACAGAAATAAACATTTGATGGCTTATTGTTTTATTTTGCTTTCTTGCATATTTTGCAATTTAAAATGCATACAGATCCGGTCTTTAGTTATAATTTAAACCCATTGGTTAGTATCGATAAAATGTGGTTACATTATCTTTTCACCAAACATGATAATATTATTGCATTACATACAAATTATGATAATATTATGACACAATTTATGAAATGTATGCCAATAAACATACATTTTTTTTAATATGAGGTTGGATTTGAAATTACTATAGTAATTGTTTTATACAGTATTAAGATGAGTTATACCCACATCTACTGTCTCCGTCCTACTGCCGGGTAACATGCAAAAACAATGCTTCCAGAATAAGTAAAACTAGTTTAATTTTGATTTTAAAACGAAAGTATAAAGAGAACAATATCTTGGAGGGAATGTTTAGGTGTTTTTTTGAATTATAAATTACTAAAATAGTTACAGTTTTTTAAAAATCAAACAAAAAAGGTTTTTGTATCTTTTATATCAAGCTGTATAATAATAATATACAAACCCTATGCCATTCTCTCCAAAATATTGTTCTCTATAAATTGTATAATAGTTATTTATACTTTAAAATTAAAATTAAGGTAGTTTAACTTATTATGCGTAAGCATTGTTTTCAGATATTACCGAGTAGTTATACTGAGTCAGTAGATGTGGATATAACGTCCTCTTAACAAAAATATGTAATAGTGTAGTCTTGAAAGTTTTACGTCATGGTAGTAATCGAATATTATTATATTTAAGTTGTAAAATAAATCTTAAACTTAAAACAAATATCATTGAATACCACATAAATATATAAAATATCCTTTAAGTGTCAAATTGACACTGATTTATAACATTTTTCAAACATTAAATTGCTATCCTGAAAACCAGACATTTTTAACTTATGTTGTTTGTACCAAACATCAAAGATATATTCATAAGTATACAGCAAATCAAATTTGTTTTGAATGTACATACTCATTGATGTTACATTATTTTGTATATTATATTATATTCAGTGCAGTAATTAGATACTTTAAATTAGTATCTAGATTATTACAATTATTTTAAGATACATTTAAGAAAACAGATAATTTTTTTTTATAATAATTTAAAACATTTAAAATATTGAATTACAAAATTATAACAAAACAAGTAATGGGTGCATAATTTATAATGCAATATTTTTTATCTACATTTTTGTTAGTTTTCAAATATAATTTTATTCTTATAGAGTTATAGAGTTACAAGTTATACCTAGTACAATCTTTGTCAGTACAAGTACATAATATAAAACAACATTAAAATATTGGTTAATTGTTGGTAAATATAAAATAAATAATGGATATTATCCACTTGTCAATAAATAATAGTGATATACTCACACACAATAATTTATAATAATTAAGAAATCAGACAGTAATTATATCAAAAATAAATTGTCGGTATAAAACAAATTTAAATTGTTGATATTTTTATTTAAAAACAAATTAGATTTTAGAATTTTACATTTTATTTTTTATATTTTGTTAAACCAAAAACAGTAAGAATTGTATCTTAAAAAGTTTCTTAGATACTTTCATTAAGATACACAGTATTTTGTATCTGAGATACAGATACAGATACAAGATACAAAAAAGTTATCTATATATACACTGATTATATTATATTATAACATTATATTGTTAATAATTTTTTGTGGTATATTTTCGTATTTTATTTTGTGATGGTCAACATAGAAATATTTGTATAAATTATTTTGAACAATAAAAAAATACTACACGTGTAGTATTAAAGACAAGTATATAACTATAAGTAATTCTGACTTGTTAACATTTTAGATTCTGATTGTAGCGAAAAGTATCTTGGTTTTACCAAGATATTTTATTATTTTTGTATACTGTGTACAAAAATTCGACCAGAAATCTTGCTCAAATATTTACGCACGGCACTATTCTGAAAGGGAATGTTGTCCAGATAGTACTTTTGAGAGGTCATTTTTTTGATTTTCCATACCGTTTTCATAATATCTGGAAAAACCAGGACAAAACGTAAGAAAAACGGTAAATTGTATTGTGTATACTATTCTACTCATTGTGTCCATAGCTTATCTCCATCTATAAACATTTTTTTTTTTTTTTATCTGATTACTCTATTATTATTTTTTCTATTGTCAACTCATTTGGTTTGTGTCTTTATGATGAAAATTCTTTGAAATTTAAGTCATTTTAAGTAGACTTAAAGTACACATGTGTAACTAAAGTATACCTATTTAAATTAATTTTTAAAAGTAAACATTTAAATAAATAAATACAAAACTTTATTAATATGTTTACTACATATTTATATTAAAATTATATATTATATTTATTTATATACGTATATTTATTGCCCAACCGTCAGCTAATAACGGTTCGGTTAATCGCTTTGTTTCGAATAGCGACGTACGAATTATTTATATTTTACTTTGTTTTCATAGTATTCATATTCAGTGGGTATCTACAGAAATGGCGGGAAATGTCTTTAAACATTTTATTAACGCGCACGTTCTAAACATAACGCAGCCAAACTATCGACTTTAAAACAATGAATGCAATTATTTGTATTCAATGCGTATAACACACAACATTTTGGCGATTTATAATCACCGAGGTAATAACACTTGTGGGTATTGAAATACTGCAGACACCGGTTCATACGATCAAATATATGATCAAATTATCCGTAGCTACAGAACTGTAATTTTAGCACTCTGTTTAAATAGTTTGTTCTTACGCGCGCGGTGGGAGAAATAAGAGGCCAAAACTCATGTGATATAAAAGGCACCATAAATGCTGCTCCGATCGAAAAATGACAAGTCATCGAATTTGTTCCTTAGATATTACCTAGCCACTTACGATAAAAGCCATTTCTTGATATCCGTAGAATAGTATATAGTTCATTCGTTTTTTTTAGTATTTAGCAAATCGTTGATCTTGACGATCCTGTCCAGTATAATAAGATAAACTTATTAAATTATTGTATTATTAATCCTTGATAAGTGTGTAAAGTTTCAATTAAATTTGATGTTTTCAAGTGGGTGAAAATAATGTTTAAAGTTTCTATTACATACAAACATACAGGTGAAGCTAGTACTAGGGTGTTAAAAAATAAAATAGGATTTAAGATGTTTGGGGCGATTAAAGGCAAACAAAACTTTTATTTTATGAAATTATATGTATGGTTGTATGTACTAATCGAACTCCCCCTACTCCCCCCTCCTTTTATCTTAATTTATTCAACGTTATATTTTGTAACACCTTAATTTGTGTCATTAGAAACTATAATTGTTAATCTATACTATTATATAAAATTATAAGGGTTTTTCTTCGACCGCGCTAACCGAGAAAACTACTGGACCGACTTGGCTGAAATTTTTTTTGGCTGAAACCCGACACTCTGCTGAAGGTTATAGTACCACTTTTGTCAGTAAAAAAGTTCATAAAAGTTCATAAAAAATTAAAAACAATTGTACCTATATTGTGCGGCACGGCGGGTCGCGGGTTTACAGCTACCTGTAACTTGACCTTTTTTTTGTATCGTGTTTGATATCGGCGTTCCGAGAAGTATATCGCACTTACACCGACAACACGTATACCCAATATTCATATCTATACTATATTGTTATTATTATAACTTCGTTATATTAACTAATCATTTAGGCTAGGTTCACATGGACGATGGACGCGCGTGTTTAGATATACGGATTTCTCGATCGAGAACTACGCGTGACTCCGCGTATTGAATCCCATAAATCATTATCGGACCTTTCGGTTGACACGCGCGTTTCGACAACGAAACAGCGATTCATTATGCAATCTATACTATTATATAAAATTGTAAGGGGTTTTCTACGACCGCGCTAACCGAGAAAACCACCGTACCGATTTGGCTGAAATTTTTTACCGTTGTACCCGACACTCTGCTGAAGGTTTTAGTACCACTTTTGTCAATAAAAAATAAGTATAAAGTTCTTGAAAAATTAAAAAATTGTCTACCCATATTATATACGTATTGTGCGGCACGGCGGCCCGCGGGTTTACAGCTACCCGCGACCTGACCTTTTTGTTCGTCAAATTGTATCGTGTTTGACATCGGCGTNTATATCTACAATAATTTCTCAATTCTCTTTCTCCTTCGGGATTTCCTCTTCATAAGCTAAAATTAAAAATTGGTACTCCGATTACATTATTACGTAATCTTCAACCACCGAAGTTATGTAACGGTACAAGATGACAAATAAAATCGTTGCAGAATAGTGTTATAGGAGCCGTCATTCTTACGGGGCCGGCAAAAGGAGAAATTGCATTTATTCCAAGAATTCCCGTGATTCCGTCGGACTTGCCGTTTCCGTTCAAACGGCTTTAATTCTCTGTTAAAGTTTCTTTGGCAATCACGATAAACAAAGCTCAAGGTCAAACATACAGGTACGTTGGCGTAGGTCTTCGAACACAGTGCTTTTCACATGGACAATTATACGTGGGATTTTCTCGAACTGGGGACCCGAAGCATCTTATGATTTTAATTTCAACAGGAAATATAACAAAAAACGCCATATACTCAGAAGTTTTATAAAATTCTTTATCAACCGTAAATTACTCAGCATTTCTTTTGTATCTGCATTCATTTTTAGTAAAAATATATTTGTCATTAATCCCGCTTGAAACATTTCAATACGTTTTCATTAACCGTTTTTTTTTTTTTTTTATATTAATTTGCCGATATTATTAAACGATGGAATTTGATTAAAAAGTTCTATATATCATTATCCAAAGGCAAATTAAACAACCAATCACGGGTGAAGCCGTGACGGGTCGGCTAGTACATTGATATTTTAGGAGTGGGTGTCAAACTTAGGAGCATACCCGGCGGCGGACGAAAAAGCACCCGTTTTAGCGCACATATTCCCACTCCAAATAACCGGGTACCGCTTCGTCCACCACTCACCCGCCCGCCATCGCCAATAGATACACACGCAGAAAACGAAGTATCGATAACATTATTTTTAACATGGCGTGATGATGACCTGCATTCTCGCACAAACGGCCCTGTTTCAATTTGAATAAACGCTGCGATTGTGCTGTAATGTAATTTTTCTATGTTGCCCGTTAACATTTGACTGAAACAGTGTGGGTATGCGTGCGTATCACGATGCAATTGGCGATAGGTATTATAGATATTAAAACTCGCCGTATACGCGGCCGCGACGTCAGCGCGCGGCGTACAGAATTGTACGGCGACGGTGTACGATCGGCAACGATTGTTTCCGATCTATCAAGTAGGGGTGTGGTCCGGCAACGTTCTGCGGTCACTGGTCAGTCACGTATGCGCGAACGGATGTGCTCTTTTTAGCTGGATGGCTTGTGTTTGTATACAAATTACAATGCTAATGTACATAAATATATTATATACATACCTGTATTTTAGATTCTGAGTGTAGCGAAAAATGTATTGATTTTACAAAGATGTTTATTTTTATTTATTTTCTTTTTTTTTCATACTGTGTACACAAATTCTACTAATAATCGTGCTCCGATGTATACGATGCAGACCTTTTTCTGAAAGAAAATTTTCTTGGCGTGGCACTTTGGGCAGGTAATTTTTTGATTTTCTAGTCAGTTTTCCCAATAAAAGAGTTTAAAATTCCAATAAAATTTTAAATCTCCCTTCCCAAAAAAAAAAAAAAATGTTCATCTATAAATTGTAACGCAAAAGCATATTGATTATTTAAAAAAATAAAAATATATCATACATTTTGAATAGAACAACAGTTATTTCTTGTGTCAGATCGTCTTGGGACACCTTGTATAATATTTATGACGTACATTACTGTGGCATAATATAATCAATGTCTATTACTTATAAATAACATAAAAAAATTAATAAAAAACATATTGCATTTTTATAAATGTTCTTAAAACCCTCGAACGATTCTGAATAAAGAAAATAAGTGTAACCTAATAGTGATTAGTGGTAGTAATGTTGTCATGCAGTGCCTCAACATTGTCTGTTGTAAACAACTCTTGTTTTTTGTTACAGTATAGTTGGCAGCTAAATTTGAAAACGCTTTTCCGGTTAAAATAATGTCCAATATATTTAGGGAGGGATTAAAAAATGTCCAACAAGTTACCAATACATACATTTGTTGCATAAATTTCATAAATGTCCGTTATGATTGTGCTGCTAACTTTATAAGGGTCTTTATATCTTGTCTTTTTAACCTTTAAAACCATAGTTTAATTGAACATATTAGTTCTACAGGTATTTATTTTAGAGTACATACATTTTATAGTTAAATAAAACAAAAATTTTTAATAATTACCCATAAGATAATTATGTATCGTTTAAATTTAGGTATTAAATACCTAGGAAAATCAGGAAAATTATTGGCAATCGATACTCATCATTTCATCGTCATTCATCACAGTTCAAGTGGACATTGATATTTTCTGGTCAGTATCATTTAATAATAAATATTTATTATTATTTAATTTTAATATTATTTTATGTACTATCGAAGAAGAGTAATTATTTAATTTAGTGTCTGGTGCAGAAGGTTACGATTTTATAGTTACGATTTGATTTAAATAGTCTAGGTAAATTTGATTATTATTTGCAGATTTGGGCCTGAGGGTGGGAGAGGTATACATGCACGGGGGTGCTATAAACACGGACATGACAGAGACTAGAGAAGCACCAATGAGAGTTTTAAAAGTTCCACAATTGAATATTTTTACCTATCAATGATCGCTGATGAATAGGTTTTAACTCATTTACTATGAAGACTGAATATTTTAGTGACTGAATACTAAGAATATTTTTTAAGTAAATATGAAAATCCAAAAAAAAAAACATGGGAAAAATAGAAAAACCGATACAATAGTAAACAAATATTATTAAAGAAAATATATAATACCTATTTAATTATTTAACATAATATTACATATATATTGTTGCAAAGCATCACTGTCAACTGAACTGAGCTCAGAATCGTTTTTTTGTTAGCAATGGTTTATCGTTGCTTACAAATATACATTAAATTACCTATAACAGTGGCTGCACCCATTATACTAGGACGTCTTTTTTAAATTTTAAAACATTTACCTTTGATTTGCCACAATTTAAATATTGGCACGTGTTTCCACACATACGAGGGCTAATCAAAAAGTATCAAGACTGATAGTATCATTCGGAAAAGGAGCATCGAAGAGCAGTAGGATTGGTATCACTTGCTTCTATGACTTTTTCTGAGTACATTTGTTTTTATTGCTTCTCTATAAAATTCTTCGATTTGATTTCACTGATATTTTTGTAAAATATATTTTTCGAGTTTGGCGATTTTGTAATAAACCCAAAAGAAGAGTAACTTGACAGATTTGGAGATTTTAGATAATGTATCTGCATTTTTTTCCAGTTTCAGAGGGATGCAACATTTCATGGTTTTTAGCGAGTTCCGCTTCTTTTGGATTCATTACGAAATCGCCAAACGTGAAAAACAAATTTTAGAAAAATATCGTCAAATCAAAACAAAGAAGTTTATAGAGATTTTATACGAATAGATGTGCTCAGTATAAGTCATAGAAGCAAGGTTTACAAACCGTTTTGCTCTTCAACGCTCGGTTTCCGAGTAATATTATCAGTCTCGATACTTTTTGATTAGCCCTCGTATTTCCAAATTTGAGATAAATTACACAGTCTTCACTTTACAGAATACAAGAGCCAGAAAATGCAAGTAGTAGACTGTTACATGATAAATGATTAAGAAATTGATAATAAAATAATATTATTATTATTTCCAATGATTTTGGCAATTATTATTATTATTAAGCTACCCCTCCGCACCACTCAACCATGACTCAACATCTATAAAGTGGACTTATCTTCCATTACAGTCTCCCTTTATTTCTCATCCATCTATGGCAGAGATACTACCACCTTGTATCCCAACTACATATGCGCTTCGTAGGAGTGGTTGCCAAATATTAACGTTGTAACAGCCATCTACCTATTTTATAATAAATTATAGAATGTAGATTTATATAGAAGTTATTCAAACTTATTCTCATATTGATATTTTTTTTAGGCGTGCCTAAAATTTCTTTAGAACTGCATCTGAAAGTATAATTTTCCATTGATCCGTTGTTGCCAATTTTTTGGTAAATTTTTGATGTGTTTTATTAATTGTTTCAGGTATAAATTTAAATATGCTGTCAGATAACTTTGATTTTGATGAAGGCAGTGCAATTTCTGTTAAAAAAAAAATAAAAGTAGTAGAAAAAAATTTAGAACGTTTATTCAAAATGAAACCTTTACATAGAAATTATAAAAAACCTAAAATAGATCCTATTTGTAAAGATATTAAACCAGTCATCGAGCAACCTTTACATGAACCTGATAAGTTATTTGAAGAAAAACATTTATGCAGTAACAACTCAACATTAAGTGTATTATTACATAATGAAGATTCATGTGAAAATAATCAGTTATTAAAAGAATCATTTGAAGGTAGTTGTAATTCACATGATGTTATCAAACAGAAACATAATTGCATTAATGAAATTGATATGTCCTATGATATCAATAACCAAAATTCAAATGGAAATCTGTTTGTTAGATCTGAAGAACAAGTTGAAAAACAAGATACTCATAAAAATAATAATTTACAATTAATTTCAGATGATGAATTTGATATTGAAATAAATAAGTTAATACATGGTATTGAAACCGAAATAAAAATAAACGCAAAAGAAAGAACTACAGAAAAATTGACTGAATATTATAGTAATGATAAAATTGATGACTTACTGGATAAACCATGTCAAGACAAAATTAATAATCCAAATAATATTACAAACAAAAAGGAAAACTATGCAAATGACATGAATGAAATCATAAACTGTATGACTAACTCAAATGAAAAACATGATGCTCATGGAAATATTAATTTAGAATCACTTTCAGATAATGAATTTGATTTTGAATTAAATAAGTTAATACATGAAATGATAAAATAAAAATTAACCCTTAAGAATTCTAAAGAACTTCAAAAAATGTTTTGAATATTATGAAAATGATTTTGTTAGAACTAATAAAAATACATATGAATCCAAAAATATTAAATATAAATATAAAAGTATTGATAAAACCCTCTTCTGTTGACAGTGTTAAAGTATCCAAAATAATATAAACTATTCAGCAGTTAATAGTTTTATTAATATTTTTTTTTTTTCTGAAATCTCACTAAACTCAATTAAATTTATTAAAACAGTCATGTCAGTTCCTGACATATTATATAATATTTCCACTGGTATTTTTCCTAAACTCTTTTACCTGGATGTTATCTTTCCACTAGTATACTTTTTGATTAGTGTTACAAACCTCATATTTATCATCAACTAGGATCCAATGTGTGTGATGTATCATTATTAACAAACAAACAGAAGCTCTCAGAACATTGTAACCTGAAATTCGTAACCAGAAGATTTAAAAACGAGACATCGGAGTGATTAACAGAAACTTTTAGAAATGTCATTCTTCAAAACCTCACTTACCTGAAATCCATAAAGAATTAACTATAACCATATTAATAAAGTGTAAAATGATGTATAAGCCGGAAATACTGGATTCTCAGAAGTCCGAAGAAACATTTAATGATGTTTTGATGTAAATTTTTTTTTACTATTTTATTATGACTTCTAATAATATATGTAACATTATAATTTGTGAAATTTATGATTAACATCATAATTTGTGAAATGTAGAAATGTATGATTAATTTTGCATTCAAAATTGTATAATTATCTTTTTATATGTATTCAAACTTTTTTAAATTTTTTTATTCAATATGAAATACGGTGATCATAGGACCCCTGTATCTCATTTAGTGTAGGGGGGTGTTACGAACCTCTGGTATTTTAATTAGGTTTAAGGACCAATGGTTAGTATTAATAATATTGTGTAAATGGTAGTTTATATATATTGTACAGGCAAGAGAGAATGCGCTAAGTTAACCCTTTTTGCTTATCCTGTGGTAATGTCGTGGTGGCAGTCGGGATATAGCATTTTGCCGAACCTCCGTAAATCTTTTTTTATCTATTTGTAATAACCGTTGATTTTTTTAAAATATAGTAATAATATTATTCAATAATTCGTGAGTGTTCACTTAATTTTTTTATTTGTTATCGAATGTCAAATCAGTCCCTAACATTAGTATAGTTATTTCTAAAATATGAGGGAAAAAATCAAATATCATGATTTTTTTTTTCTTATTTAGATCCCAAGCAAAGCTAGGAAATGTATTGGTGTTAATATGATGTATGGTTAATCAGTTAATATAAAAAATTTTACTAAGTACCCTTCAAAAAAAATTAATTACCAATGTGGAAATAATGGTAATAGGGGTCTAGGTCAAAATAGCAAAACAAATAACAACAAATAAATAATAACCAAACTTATATTTTATAAGTTATAAATTATAATTGGTACTAATAAAAATAGAAATTTTAAAATGTCTAGCTTGTAATTTGTCACTAAATTCCTAGGTGAACTTTTTTTTTTAAATTATCACTAAATACCCAAATTATTAATACCTAAGTAAATATCTAATGAATTTGATGACATTAAGATTATAATGACTGTATTCGAAAAATTAACTATATTTTCCTATAATTAACAAAAAGTTAGTGGTTAGCCAAAAATAAAGTGGTTGAGTTTTAACCAAGATATCTTTTTTGTTGCATTTTGGATCTAGTTGGTGATATTAGTCTAATCAAAAGATAGTTTATTTTTTTTATTTTTCTTGTAGTTTTTTTTTATTAATGGAGTAAAACCGGGGGAGGGGGGAAGTATAATAAAAAATGGGAATGTTTACAGAAATATGGTTTAATCATTTTCAATGTTTTTTTTTGTTGTAATTCAGTTTGAAATTTTTAGAGAGAATTAAGCATTTTACAGAATACTTACATTAGCCTTTTTAAGTGATGGTGAAATTTTTGTTTTCTAGGTGAAGTAAAATGTTCAAAAAATGTTGTGGATTTTTGTGTAATATATAGGCATTTTATGTTTGCTTAGTTTTTTTTGTTTTTCTTTGGTAGGTACTATTTATAGAATTATTAACCAAACAAAAATTCTTGAGAATTTTACACGAGGTTCGTTATAAAATGTACTTAGTGATAAAAAAAGTTCATCGTAATGCATTTTTTTTTTTCATTTTTTAATGAGATTTAGGATCAAATTTTGTTAAAAATCAAAAAAAATACGGCATTTCAAAACATGTATATTTGAACTTCGCTCAGAATCGTGTTTCATTAGTAATAGGTTATCACTAACATAGAAATATAAATTAAATAATTTGATGTATCCTAGTTTCCCAATTTATCACAAATGATGTATAAATAAATAAAACAATGGCACTTCATCTTTAGCGTCAGCTCTAGGAAGTTTGTACAGGGGGCTCTAGAACTTCAGCCCTATGAGCTCGATAAGACGCAGCTCAGCACCCCACGGTTTTCATACTACAAAAATAAATATTTGTCAGGTATATTCTCAAAATAATAATTTTATTTGTAACAAATCAATTGAGAAAGATAAACTTTTTTTTTTTTTGATATTCACAGCAAAGAAAAAGTGTTTATTGTCTTGGATTTTCCACTTTCCACATACTTGTTTTCATTCAATTCTGACACGATCAAAACCGAAAATTAATATTGTAAAATAATACAAAAAATTGGCACAGACGCGGGACAGCTAGTAACATGTAAAACAATAAATAACTATATTTTAGTAATTATTGTTTAACGAACAGAGTAAGGAAAATACAAATAGAAATTATTTAATAAAATTTAGATAAAACTGTGCGTGTGTTTATAAAATAGTAAGCTCCCTATAGTTTTTTAAAATCCCGGCTTCTAGGTTAGTATATATTATTAAAGAAAACGATATTATGAAAATTAGATTAATAGTATTAAAAAAATAATATTAGAGAAATATACTGTTTGAGAAAAACCATATTCATGAAAAAGACTGTCTGGAAATAAGTAAGAAACCAGATTCTCTGTTTCCTCCTATTCTTCCAAATACCGTTCTCTTTCCTTTTTTTTATTTAATTTTTCTTTTAGTGCACACAAAACGCAACAATCCACTTGAATGCTTGGTACCATAAATAACAATGATTTTATTACCAATAATGTGTGAATTGGATTATACTGCATTTTACACTATTTATTTTGCGTTTCAGAATAGATCCATTAATATCACAAAGATGGCTGATCACAAAGGCAACGGCAACGGAAGCGACTCCATCAAAGTAAATATTATATTGTATAATAATAAAAAGTGTTATTTTAGATTCTGAGTGAAGGGAAGAGCTTATGGTTTTACAAAGATGTTTTATTTTTTATTTTTCTGTTAACTTTTCTACCAAAAATCTTGCTCCAATTTTAAGTTTAGCTTCTTTAATGAAAATCGAAAAAAAAACGGGAAAATTTACGAAATATATTTGTATAGTATTATGGTTTTTTTTATTCCTCCGAACAACTTTTCTACTTGCAATTTTGCTCAAACTTATAATAATAGCAATTTTTCTAAAAGAAAATTTCATTGGAGAGGTACTTTATAGAGGTCATTTATCTCAAGATATCAGATTATCTCAAGAGTTTTCTCAGCAAATGTGAAAAACTAGGAAAAATATGGGAAAACGTAGGAAAATCGGTACGTCAAACAATTATTTGTTAATGATAATATATAATACCTATTTAATTGTTTACCATAATATGACACACATATATATTGTTGACAAAATATAACTATCAACTGAACTCTGCACAGAATCGTTTTTTTTGTTAGGTTAATCGTTGCTAACAGATAATATACATTCAATTATCAATATTGACCAGAAATCCTATTATTTGTATGTATTTAAATAAGAATATGACTAAAATTATGGGCACTTTCTATTTGTTTTTATTGTAAAAGTGCATTTAAAATAATACACCTATAAAGATTAATTATGCTATACTTATTAATACTTATAAATACATAATATAATAGAACAAAATAGTTACTTATGTAAACCATTGCTTACGAAACAAACGACTCTGAGCGCAGTTCAATTGATAGTGATGTTTTTTCATTAATATATATGTAATTTTATAGTAAAGTAATTAAATATGCTTTATATATTTTCTTTAATAATATTTGTTTAATGTTGTACTGATTTTCCCAATTTTCTTACGTTTATCCAGGTTTTCACATTTGCTGGGAAAACTTCTAAGAATGTATTTCAATATTGAATGTTCATTAGTTTGTAGTTTTACATTGTAAACAATTATAAAACCCAAAAATATAAAATAATGTAATGTTATATTGTAAGAGCAACTAATATTAGACAATAGCAAAAGCGAAAACATCTACCTCTACTACCGCCACAGTATAACGAAAGTCTTCGTTAGCTGATATTGGTTTCATAGAATTACAAGTAAAATTATTCAAATTACCAGTCAAAGAATGACATGTAAATTTATCATGTACCTACTCATGTCCTTATTATGTTTATTTAAAAATCAACTATTTCATTTTATGTTTATTTTTATAGTGTTTGTTTTTTTTTTTTTTTTACCGAATACCTGTATCACTAAATTTTTGAAAACATAAACATTAATTTTTCTGATATTTATCTAGATAAAAATGTATTCATTTTTATCTTTATTTGGATGAAATTTAGTTCACTTATCTTTATCTTTATTTAGATAAAATTTAGTTCATTAATCATTATCTTTATCTAGTTAATTACTAGTTATCTATTTCCAACACTAGCCGTAATATATTTCAAATAATACCTAGTGGTGTATTGGAGAGATACGCGGGTATACATCGTATACCCGGGTGCATATTAACAAAGTGTAAATAATCTCGGCACCACAGATAAAATAACCTATTTTCATAGCTTATATTGCTCTCCAACATTAAATAGTCTTGTAGTTCAATTAATAGACAGTTTATAGCAACGGTTCTTAAATTGTGCATTTAAATCTTTCAAAAAAAGATTGTGAACCACTATTTAGTGTTTACATCGAATTGTCACCTGGGTGACATAGGTTTTTTTCTTTTAGATTTTGAGCATAGTGAGGGATCTATTGGTTTTACTGTGACATATATTATTATTGTTTTTTATGTTTGTATACAACTTTACTACCAGACATCTTGCTTTGTCTTATTAAACAATTACTTCAAAAGACAATTTTATTTAGTTAGGGTAGTGTATTTGAAATATTATTTATTAAATTTTCACTGGAGTTGGAAAAAACTGGAAAGAAAATTATAGATAAAACGGAAAATATATTTATGACTTTACCAATTTCGTTATTTTTAATTTTATCAAACTTTTTTCTACTAACAATATTGACAATTTGATGACCAAATTAATGTTAATTCGAGTGTAGTGAGAAAATTAGTTTGGATATTTTCAACCCATTTTAAATGCATATACATAGACGCAATTGAAGTAAAAAAATTCGGAGGGGAGGGGTCTTAGCCCCCCTAATTATGCTTTAGTTACTAAATTGATAAAATCGAAAAATGACCTCTTTATAGTACCTCCCCGCACCGATTTCCTTTTAGAAAAGGTGCTACAATTAAAATCTAAACAAGTGTTCTGGTAGAAAAGTTGTCAACAGATAAAAGAAAATAAGAAAAAAAAACATCTTTGTAAATCCATAAGCTTCTTTACTCGCTTTACTCAGAATCTAAAATTACTACCCAGAGAACACTTCCTTTCAGAAAAAATGTTATACTTGATAATCAGAGTATGTTTTCTGGTAGAAAATGTTCACATAAAAATATATAAACATCATTGTAAAACCAATACATTGCTCGTTCCACTCAGAATCTAAAATGACTTAGGTACTTTATTTAAAACCATTTAGAATCATGTATTTTAAAATGTACGCAACATTGTAATTACTATATTTTGCATTATCTTTGGGATGAAACCGCTCCTCACTTTTGATTTTCAAACGGCAATTTATTTTAAAAATTCTGTAGTTAAAAAATCCAATTTTCGCCAATCTGTTAACAAAATATTCCACTTTTAAGTTCGAGTAGGGGACTGTAGTAGAATATTATTTGTGTAGCAGTATGGAGTGCGGCATTTGTATAGTACCTATAGATTATAAAACTATAGTATAGAATGCAATTATATATAGTGATGTCTTGGTTTTTCTTGCAGCAGGAAACAATGCCAAGTAGCCGAGTAACCTCCCTAGCAAAACTGGCATACTTGAACATGAGTGACGACATGAAGCTCGAGTGCAATGAGCTCATGCCCAATATCAAGGACTGTTGTGTGACGCTATTCAACATGTTTCGGAGACGTACAACCATGGTGTATGGTAAACACTTGTACGATCACCGTTCGCCAATGGCCAAACCCCATCAGAAGATAATCGCGGCCGTGAAAAGCGGCAATCTAGACTGGTTGATGATAGCTCATGGTAACAGACAGTTGCCTGGCAATCCTACAAGTTACTTGACTGCCTTATACAATTTGCCGTGCCTACGGTTCGCTCTCGAAAACGCCCTGGACGGCAATCTGGAATGCATCATGTATTTGCACCGGCATGGGTGCAACTGGATAGAGGAAACGTGCAATTTGGCCGCAAAAAATGGTCATTTTGACTGTCTGGTGTACGCGCACCAGAAAGGCTGTCCTTGGAATTCAAACACTTGTGCCGAAGCTGCGGCTGGCGGACATCTGCAGTGCCTTGTTTATGCATTTGAGAATGGCTGTCCGTGGAATCAGGACACTACTAGAAGCGCGGCCGTTAATGGCCATCTAAACTGTCTCTGGTATGCATTGTCAAACGATTGTCCAATTAATATGGACAATGTCATCAGACTGTTGAATGACATGAATACCGA
Source organism: Cinara cedri (assembly GCA_902439185.1). Classification (NCBI taxonomy): domain Eukaryota; kingdom Metazoa; phylum Arthropoda; class Insecta; order Hemiptera; family Aphididae; genus Cinara; species Cinara cedri. The sequence goes on from CABPRJ010000024.1 coordinate 911,343, forward strand.
ATATAGTGCACAATGTCTGAAGTTCATCAAAAGTTGGAAAGAGTAGAAAAATAATAAAACCAAATAAAAACCCATTGCTTTATAAATAGATACCTACCTAAAGTTTTAGTGTTTCTAACTTAGCTTTAACAATAATTATAATACAAAAGTATTAGCTACTTCTCTTTATAACATTGATTTGAAACTGTAAGCTAATAATTCGGTACAAAAATATCTTTACTAAAAATAATCATTAGTAAAACAGTTTTCAGGTAAAAAATATATCTTATGCAAAATACATTTAGCATTAATATTATAAATAGATATCAAATAAATTTATTTTGAGAATTATATCATGAGACAAATGGACAAAAATATAATTTTCGAATATCAACTAGTAACTACTTATCATTTATTGTGTTTATTATCTAACAGACTATTGTAAATTATGATTTTATAATATTAAGTTTCTGTCATTTTGATATGCATTATGTTATTATACAGAACATAATTTAACATAGTTCATATTTAGTTAGGATAGTTATAAAAATATTCAAATTTAATTTCTTTTGCATAATTATATACAAAAACCAAAATAATATTAAGTAAATATTTAAATACAACTAAGAAAATAATGAAATAGAGATTGCATTATAGATAGTTAGTACCTACTCTAGGTATGCTAAACTTTAGTACAAAGTTAAAAATATATACTTAACACAAACATAAAATTTATTTATTTATTTTAATTAGGCAGGCATTTATTTGTTCTTAATTAAATACATAGTTTAATAATTAATACATCATACTATTAGATACCTACCATATACTATTGGTTTAGGTATATGTATTAAATAAGAAATGTCAGTAAAAAATATAAAAAAAAACTACCTTTGATTCATTATTTCTCTTTACATTGCGCTCACTTAACAATTTTAATAATACTCGATTTGTTGTGCAAAACTATGTCGGGTAGGTAATAGGATAAAGTGAAAATGTATTATGGGTAGAATAATCGATAAGGACCCCAAAAATCATGTACAACAACAAATTATAATAATATGATGAATTAAACCAAGTACCTACCTCACAGGCACGTAAACAAGATAGAGGTTGGGGTTCGACCCTCCGCCCCCCAGAAAAGTAATAGTTGTGTAATTTATTTATATAAATTTAAAATTTGTTTATATTTATAATATTAGTAATATTGATAATTATACATTTTTCATAAACCACTCCAAATTTGTTTTTGTGTACGTGCCTGCTACTTTATTAATAATACTATCCAGAGTGTTGTTAGAGTAGTATACAATAATAAACAACATTTTTATTAACTATTTTTGTTAAAATGTATAATAGTGTTTTTAATTTATAAGTAAAACATAAAATAAGTTAGTTATAATTAGTTTTAATATTGCATTATTTTTTTAAATCCCTGATCTTTTTCAGAGTATGTAATAACTAGGGCTTGTTTATTATCGTATTTCAGTATTTGATAATTATTATAGGATTCAGATCAAAGCAGTGAATTAAATATTTGTTTTATGCACCAGAGATCCCAAATATTCAATTTTATTTTGCACATTCATGGCATTAAGTACGATTTATTGATGTTTTAATAAATACACTGGAGTCATTTCAGTTTTAAAATCCTATATTAATAACTTATAAAAATTTATTTAATGTACAATTTATCTATTTTAGAGTTTAACAATCTGAAAGTTACCTAAATTAAACTCATAATATAGTAATAAATTATAAAATAATGAACAAAATGTAGTTTTAATTAATTTAACATAAATATTTGTTAAAAAATATATATTCACCCTAACAGTTGCCAGTGTTTATCTTGTTTTCAATGTTAGTCATTTAAATATTAATAGGTACTTTATGAAGTAGAAGTTATTCTAAAAAAAAAACTAAATAAAATATTTAAATCTAATTAGTAATAGAAACAAAAATACAATAGGTATTTGATAACTGATAAGTTACACCAAATAAAAAAAAATTTATTCAATTTAAATTATATTTTAATGTTCAATATTACGAAATTAGTTTTTCCAAATATAATATAAATATATAAATAACCAAAAATAAATTAAATACATTTCATTTTCATGCTAAAGTTAATCTGAAAAAATGTATTTGACAATTTCTTCTTTATTTTTTATTATTTTTTACACAGTCTATAAGAAATAGACCATTCACTGATTGATAGGATAACAATTAGGATGACAACTATGGAGTATTGGAATAGAGAATTTGAGAAAATTACGATTTTAAATATAATAATGAACTAATTTGTTATAGATATTTACATTAAAATGTTTGGATTATATTAATGTTAATTCATTTTTTTCATATTTGTATAGATATTGTAGAACCATATTATATTATAAATTTATATATACATTATTCTATGGGTTTATACATTTAGTTTAATTTTAATGTTTAGGTAAAATATAATATAATAATAATAATAATATTTCATATTGTTTAAATACTTTTAATATAATTGTGTTATTTTTTAGTAAAATGCATATTGCAGTATGTTATTACACTTATTATGCTATGTTATTACAAATATTTTACTATAATGTAATATTTATTCAAAGTTTATTCATACTTTATTTGTGGCTTAGAATATAAATTATATTCTAGTAAATAAAATAATGGCAAAAAAGATTTTGTTTTTTTCTGTCTAAATTTAATATTAAACTATACATTTTCAAGCAAAATGTATGGCTCATATACATTTACATTTATACATTTATATTTGCATTATGATCTAATGTCAGTATGAAATTGTGTTATTTTTAGGAGTAGAAAATAAAAATGTATCCTAGGATAACGAGAATGGGGCAGCCACTATTATAGGTAAGAAATGATACAGAGGACACACCTCGTACATATTGACGGATCTGACTGGGGAGGTACTTTAGAGACATCTTTCTATTTTCTCAGGAATTTTCCAACAATTAAAAAAAATGGGAAAATGTACGAAATTTAAGTATTGATTACTTAACTTGATTAGTTGATAAAAACAATACAGCCTGTGTTTTTTCTTGTAAACAACTTTTTTACCAGCAATTATGATCTGATTTACAATGATAGCAATTTTCCTAAAGTAAAAATTGATAGAGAAGGTACTTAAAAGTGGTAATTATTTGATTTTCCTCAGGAGTTTTTCCAATAAATGGAAAAAAACATAGGGAGATCGGTACATTATTATTATTATTATTATTATCGTATGGTATGATATACAAGCGTTATAAACTAGATGCAGTTATATAAATCAAACATCAATAAGACAAAAACAAACGAAATTAAGTCTTGAAACTAATACTAAGGGTAACTATTCCATATTTTCATCAGTTGTGGTGTCTACAGTTGGATATCAAGAGACCTTATCCAATTAGCCGCCTTGTCAGAAGCTTCATGAAGTTCTTCTATTGCCCCGTTAAAGGAACGGAGAGAGCAGTCACTTATGTGAGAGATAGACTGTAATGAGTGGCTGTAGTTTCAGTCAGGACAATCTTTCATTTTCTATTTATAGAGCATTTCACCAAAACGGCCATGTCCTGTGTGTAGTCGGTTAAGTTACCCATTTTTGGCGAGGTAGGTGTTGTCCTGGGACCGGGATATTGAACCTCTTAATTAGGTTACTATTATCAATTCTAGTATTCTGCCATTCTAGTTTATATTTTTCCATGCCATCATATTGGTTTTCTATAAGTTTGGAAGAGGTTAGGTACGCAGGTTTCCTAGATTTTAGTCTAAGGTTCTGGTATGATAAGTCCTGGTGAAGTTGAAGGGATGTATTAGATAAGTATTTTGACCACTCTCTGTATGCAGCCTTTTTACGTTTAATATGTGGCGGTAAAATGTTGCAATCGGTACATTAAATAAATATTATTTTAAGAAAATATTTAATGCCTATGTAATTATTTTACGATATTTTACGATTTGGTTGAAGGTATAATATTATGAAGGAACGAAAATAAAACGCAGCGCGATCAAGCGTCCGAATCGCCCGTCTTATCAAAAACCGAATGCATTGAAAATACATTGGAAAATCGTTGTTTAATTATAGTTAAGAATCGCTAAGAAACATTCAAAATTAAACACGAGCGTTTCAAGCGCAACCGACGCACGTCTCAATTTCGTGTGTGAAAAAACCCATATAAAAATACATGTTTAATTTTGAACGATTAATCACGACGTTCAAAACGCGCAGAGACGCGAGTTCGAATCGCCCTGTGTCAGGGGCAAATCTGAGGACAGATCCATGGCTCTTTGAATACATGACGTATTATTTTATCGTATGGATAACCGTATAGATATTAATTCATAAGTTTGAACTATGACAAAAAAAAAAATTCCTAGTTTATATACCTAATATTGTATTCCGTAAAATAACAGTAATTGAGCGTGATACATTTATGAGTAAATTACAAATTTGGAAAAATACAATCGGAGATGTCATGTTTAAAAATGGTTTAGAAACACTGAAAAGTCGTGACAAAGATATTTTCCCCAATGTACATTTTTTGATGAAAATATTTTGCACATTGCCCGTCTCAACCAGAAAGATGTTTATAAAGCTTGAAAAAAATCAATAGTTATTTGAGAAATTCTATGAAAGAGATAATTTCTTTATTTGATAGGTATTTTATAATAAATTAAATTTATATTTAGACAAAATTAAACGGTTTAGCAGTGATGTCTATACATCGGTAATACAAATAAAAACTGACGAAGACATCGATGAACTTTCATTGAATCCAAAGAAATTAGACCTCCTTTTATGGAAATACAATTATGCTAATTTAAGTTATTAATATAAATAAGTTATTAAATATGTTAAACATTTAAAAAAAAGTTGTATGAAATTCAAGCTATCTATTTATTTGACATATTGGTAGAAGGTGTGGATGGAGTAGCCCCCCACGGCTATGTAAGCTAACATTTTCGTCATCCATTCCCTACAACAAATGCTAAATACGCCACTGTCTGGTATTCAATCCACTTTAGACCATCTATACTCAGAGCTATTCATTAGAAACTAAACTGGTTCTTGATTTAAATAACTTATCGGTTACTAACATAATAATGACTGAGAACCGCACACGAGTCTACTGAAAAATGATCGAAATCACTAGTTTATTGTGTTGACTTTTGGGTTATGGAAGTAGGATCTGCATCAGCATTTTTCAACACCATGGATGATTCCAGTGATGAAGAAATGATGATTGCATATTACTATAATCATAACTAAATAAATAGAAGATGAAGAATATTTTGGGTTCATCCATTTATAGAAAGAAATTTTTAATGAAGTTATATAGAATGGGATGTTTCTCTACTTCTTCTACCAACTTTTTGTTAGTTGTTTTTTCGTTCATCTTTTTTATTTATTATAATAGAAAAAAATAAAAAAAATAAAGGTTTTAAAAATGCACACAATTCGATGAGAGTACGTGACGCAACTTGGAAGTGATTCGACAGTTGAATGATTTGGAACTGATCACTAACGCGTTAGTAACTAATTAATAACTAATAGCGCCGTCTGTTTAATTAATTGAAATAATAATGTCAACTCATTTGGTTAGTGTCTTTATGATGAAAATACTTTGAAATTTAAGTAATTTTATGCCAAATTAAAGTACACAGGTATAATTTAAGTATACATATTTAAATTAATTTTTGAAGCTAAACATTTTAATAAATAAATACAAACCTTTATTAATAAATTTTTCCTACATATGTTTATTTATTTATTATTTATAATGTCCAATAAAAGAATACAATTTCATGTACTCACAACTATTGTTAAGGACACAGGACAATGCACCAAAAAAAAGTAAGTCTGGTCACCATACATGTGATATACCTACGATAATGTGGTAAACAAATAATAATTAACAAATAACAAACAGATAATGCGCAAATGCTTTACGGCTATTCTATCCCTTATACTGTACCCAGTCCGTCATTCAGTGAACTGCCCATTCGTCTACTGTATCCGCTACATCACCACTATCCTGTCCAAGAGACGAACGCACGCAATACTATATACCGCTCGTATAATTAATAAAACCATAAATTGTCATAATAATTTTAATATCTAGCAAACCTTATAATATAATATATTATTTATAAACGTATAAAATAAATCATATACTATGCTATTTTTAATTGACATCGAAAAATATATTATTAATAACATTGATCAAATACAATGATGCAACTCTCCATCGTCACCAACGATATTCAAATCATCCGCAAAACCTAAAATACCAATCTCGTTTGTTCCGATGTCGACAACATAATTATCCCTTAGTATACTCCGTACGAATTTCTACAGTGCAATATCGAACAGTAGTAGTGAGAGATTTAGATATTTATAATGATTATAAATTAGGACTAAGGAATTTTTAGACTAGGAGAACCCGACGGCTTAGGGTACTGATTACCTACATAAATAACTAATTTTATTAATTAAAAAATTACTTTTATATATATAGTTCACGTTAATCAATATAAAATCCAAATTATTTTAAACAAAAATACATTAGTTACGAAATACACAAAATACAGGGTGATCAATGTTTCATAACATTTATTATCTCGGAAAGTATTAACTTTTTTCGACATTTGTTTTATAGAAAATGTTAGAAATAAGCAGCTCTGCAGTTATACATTTATGTTATTTTTGGTTATCCTAATTTTTGGGGGAGAAAGTGCTGCCTAAATTTGATTTTAAAATAGCCACCTATATTAAAAATTCCATAAATAGATGGAGTTAAAATACATTTTAGTGTCTAAGTTTTTGTCAATTTGTTAACGACAAATTCTATTTTTAACTTTGGGTCAGAGGAAAGTAGTGGTACATTCTTAAAACGCCGTGCACTGTGCTACCAAACAGATTATGAATCATAACTCTACCTCGATCAGAATTTATGAGTGGAATATCTAGACAACGGATTGATAGAAATTACAATTTAAAACGCCAACAATTATTTTAACTACTACTCCATCTATTTATGGAACTATACTTATAAGTTGTCATTTGAAAATAAAAATTAGGAGGTCATTTAACCCCCAGAAATTAAGGAGTGACAAAAAATAATGGAAATATTAAATTTTAGAACAGCATGTGTTTTTAATTTTCTTTATAACAAATTTCGAAAAAAAGTTAATATATTCCGAGATAATGAGTGTCTATGATAATAGATTGATCACCCCGTTTATTTAAAGATACATATTGTACAAAAATTTTTTTAGAGAAAATAAATAATTGTATAAACTTTATTAGTTAACAATATTATTACACTATCGATAACTTGTAAAATATGGTATTAACACCGTTAATGATATTTGTAGTTACGATGACGAATAATTTTTCCGTAGTTGATTGTATAGAAAAACAACATCGAGCCGGCGATGATATGAATCAACGGAGCGACCGTCGTACGTTTCGGTTGTACGTATTTGTGTGACCATCTCCAATAAGCCCTGGAAAATACGCCGGCAATCGCTCTCGGAGACTTATTACGACAGCTTATCCATTCACGCAGATCGCCCAGTTTCACTTGAGACAACGGCGTGTCGGGTTTTCCGTAATAACGCGCTGGATCATACGGTCCGTGTACTTTAGGATTGTATTCAGGGGGATAGTCGCTGATGGCCATTTTGAACGACTATGTCTATTTATAATATTTTATGATTATAATTGTTGTTAAGACTAGACTTTAGGATTGAGAATTAATAGGTGTAGATCTATTTTTAAGATAATGCATGTCTCTTAGTTTAAGAGTTACATATATATATATATATCAGGAAAAACGAAAGAGAATAGAATGTATGATGTTCACGTATTATGATGTTCCTACTATATTATCAGTGGCGTAAATTTCTCGTATTTTCTGAAGGTGTAGTGAAATATTTAATTTTCCAATCTAGCAATACTGCGTTTGAATGATTCACCACGAGAGATAAATGGTAAAAGTGTAAAACGGTCCGGTAAGAAAAGTCTGAGCCGAATAAGTGAATAAAGTCCGACGATTTTTCCCCAAAAATATATCACAAAGCGCCTAACCTTTTTAAAATGTAAACGAATTAACACAAATTTAGGTATTCAGTTGATTAATCTTTACAGTACCCGGCAATCGGCAAATATATTATTTTACTAGCGATTAGGATTGAGAATTAATAATTATAGATACATTTTTAAGATAATATATGCCACCTAGTTCAGAAGCAGTGTTTAATCTACAGAGGGGGGTTGAGTATATGTGTGATAGATCTCCCCACCACCCCGTTGGTTAAAATTTGTTTTTGCATAAATCACCCATTGTTGCTCATAATTATATAATATGACGAGAAGAACAAAAAAGGTATAGCCAAAAATATTAGAAGAGCTTTAAAGGGATATTCGAGGAGAGCGTAAGTCTAGACGGCTCATTCCTTTACTCATGTGGTATAAAAGAGAAAAACCTATAATATGCGTACCTATCTTGTCATTTAATATGACATGATTGTAACTATTTCTAGTAAATTTGTTTTCATAGTTCCTAGGAGCAAAACAAATTATGCGATACTTGTCGAACGCTTCGATATACGCTAATTGAATGGTTTATTTCAAAAATTCCCTAAATGGTGATGAGATGATCACGACAATCGATAATTGAAATATTATACGACGTTCTTTAAAGTGTGCTTATACAGTATAAGAATATTTCAAGGCCATAGAAAAGAGACGATTGCAACTAGACATGCATATTGACTTGAACCTAACCTAACCTTTTTAGTTAATTATTTGAAAATATTTTTAAATTTTTTACTTATTTCAAGTCATAGTAAATACCTTTTATTTATAGAATGTATAACAGGTCTCTTTTCCCTGAACTCAACCAACCGCCAAAAAGTTGCAATCGTTGAAAGTGCGATTTGTATTTGTTCCTATATTACTCTACGTGCGTAAATAACAAAGAAAACAAATTTTGTATCGATTACGTAGGCCTTCCTAAACATATTAAATTACAGTACCTATCGGTATGCATACCCGCGGTGTGCAAAATTGAAAGAAATTAAGTACCTAGGTTTACTACTTTACTAGTTAATTTAATTATGGTATTATATTACTTATTTCACGGCGAATGAAACTCCGGTATGTATAATGTACAGTGTAGTATCTATATTGATTTATGTCCGTTAGGTATTATATGATATACGAAAAATATAAATATTATTGAAATAATATTAGGTACATACTTTATACGCGTAAATATTTGTCTTGTTAGAAATAACTGATTATAGTTTATAGAAATCAATAAAATAAATACCTAATTTGTAGTTACTACGGAATGGTTGCCATGAGAGATAAATTGTAAAAGTGTAAAACAGTGTCATGTCAGAAAAGTCTGAACCGACTGAGTGAAAAAGTCCGACGAGTTTTTTCTCAAATATATATCATAAAATACTTAACCTTTTTAAAATATATACAAACTAAAACAAATTTAAGTATTCAGTTAATTAATTAATTAATTAATTATTTTTAAAATAATCTTTAAAGTAACCAATAATTGACAATTATATTATTTTACTCCAATTGTGTAACGTAAACCAAGATTCTCTGGTTTAAATATTATCCCAAAGAGACTATTTTGGATAAAAATGTGGATCAGATAATTATTAATTGAATAGTCTTTTCTTTTTTATCCATCCAAAATTAGGTACCCATCATCACAATCTAGAAATATATGTATATAAAAGATATCCGATAGTGATATAAATGCGCGCTTCTCGTAAGGTGTGCGGTTGTACCACAGAGAAAAGGTTTATTAGAAGTGAGAGAACTTGAAGATGGATTAGCTTAAAATAAGAGTTAACGATTTATTACACAAATTAATAAAATAGATTAAATTGAATAACTTAACGATAACACACAATACCTACAAGAATATAGATGCGTAAGTGTAATGTAACTGATCCAGTGACTAAACACTGGAATTGGGACTCTAGCGTGAACAAGAGGAGCCGTGTGTAGCTTGTTCACTTAGACCGACTTAATAGCCGACGACCAACGGTCGGGGACCCATTTCCGGCGACCGACGGGATGGAATTCGCTCAGTCGGTGTTCTAAATAGTTGAGAACGTGTTGTCATCACCAGGACGTTCCCCCGGATTCATCATATCATAATATGCTTAATGAATGTTATATACATAGACGTTAACCAAAATAAAGACTATATTTATACTCGCTTACAACAATAGGTACTTATCGGCACTCAAACAAAACTTCTGGAACTAGAAACTTGTAATTATTTTACTATAATATGGCATATATGTATTGTTGGCAAAGCAATTACACTGTCAACTGAACTCCACTCAGAATCGTTTTTTCGTTAGCAATAGTTTATAGTTGCTTACAAATATACATTGAATTTTCCCTGTACTACCATTCCAAATTCTCACCTACAACAATAGCTGTACGCACGTGCAAAATTGCCTGGCTTTTTTGAACATATTTTTAAATTAATAAATGCATAAAATAACACTAATCCACCACTCAACACTTTTTAAATTTAACATTATATAATATTTTAAATATTATGAAGTTTATCTTCACATTTGTATAAAATTAAATTGTTAATTTTTTTATGCCTACCGTTAAGCTCAAATGAGTTTTTCGTTCCGAAAATACTTACAACTCTAGGTCATCNACTTTTTAGAGGTTAAATTTCGAGATAAAATGTAGACAATGACCTTTTTCTTGTAGAATACCAAGTTTCATACAGATGAGAACATTTTTTCAGATTTGTATAAAAAGCTAATAAAAATCGAACTTAATTTTTTAAAAATATCGATAATTTTTCAATATTGAATACAGTGTTATACATATTTTTTATTTTGTGTCTACAACATGGCCAATTGTGAAGTTGAAGAGCTCATAAGTCCCCCCTCCTAGGTACGCCAAAAGTATTATTATTTTTAAGTAAAATAACACTTAAATAACCTACATTGGATAATTTTAAACATATCATTAGAAATAAATACTATTTAATTCAATTTTGATGGTATATAATTTCTAACTTTATAAGTATAAATGAGTTAAGAATTGCAAATAATTAAAATAAATAAATATATCAAATAGAGAAAATTTGATGGTAGAAACCACCCCTAAAGTTGATGATTGGAGTAAGATTTTCGGTAAAAAAAATGGTATACAACAGAAAAACAAAATAAATGTAAATTTAAAAAAAAAAAACCAATACATTTCTCGCTACGCTCAGAATTTAAAAATACTTATACTGTGTCGTAACTTGTGAGTCATTAATGTTAATCCTTCGGATTTTACCATTTTTGGCACTATAATGTTAAAGCAAACCAAAATATTACTAAAATAATAATATTACGAAACAGTAAATATTTAATTTTTATTGTATGATGAAAAAACGTTTTTTAAAATATAAAATATTACAATCTTAAATAGTTATTGGTATCAGAAGATTCAAATACAATAATGGACCAGGATAGTTTAATTTTTCCCACGTCGAGCTTTTCATAAACTAGACCACTCCGCCCCTATTTAATAATGATTAATAGAGTGCGGATTTATAAGTATTTGAAACTCAAAAATATGTTCAGGTATATGTATTTAATTTCTAATGTAAATCGAAGTCGATTGGGATGTAATATACTCTTGTAGTGACTAAAGGACCTTTGCACGTCTACAAAAGTTATAGGTACAAATTTAAAAACTTCTAATTCAGCAGAATCTAAATCACGGCAAGACTATGTGTCTCTGCCACTGTGAACCTTTGCATTAGATTCAATCCGGAATTCTTGTCAAGTAATTGTTCAATCTTTTTCTTGATTTTTATTCCAACCCTTCCTGGGACTTCTTTTAATTTTCTCACCGTATCATTGACAATACCCAAGCAATCAATAAGAGATAAATTTTGAGATTCAAGTTTCGTGATAGAATTAGCAAGGAATGTGGTATTGGAGGATATGTATACTAAATTAATTTTCAATTAAGTACTTTTAATCAAATTTTGGGCATTTTCTACTGAAATGGCATCAACTTTAAGTTTTTAAATCACATCTTCAATAATACTAAAAGTTTTACAGTAATATACAGCTGCTTGTGACCAAGTACCCAAGCGAGTGATCGCCTATTCTGGAGGGAGTGGTATATGGGGGTAATTTTGTTTAAAAAAATGTACGCGACTTGGAGCTTTAAGGAAATTTTTTTTACAATTGATATCAAAAAATCCACTACGTAAAATTAAGATCTAATTGTTTCTGTAACTCAATGAAATGCATGAACAAGACAAGTCACATGTATCATTTTCGGATAAAAAATTTGTAACGCTGTTCCGGCTTTAACCATGTACGGAGCTGCGTCCGATAAAAAAAAAAGCACTATTTCATACAAAATACCTAGGGCCACAGGATATTTAATGAATTTTTGAGAAAACGAACAACTGTTGTGTGGTTACATTTTTCAAAGGCCTCAATGTTTAATAAATATGGTTTTGAAGCACAATTTGAGTTCAATTTATCAACTACTATATTTGCTATGTATCTTCCTTCTATATCGGTTATTTCATCAATAAAAATCCAGATAAGTCCATTTGAAATATTTTCTCTGATATCGGCCAATGTTTTCTTGTATAGGTCAGATAAATAATTCTTTCTCAGAGTTTTATGAAAGTGCTTTCATCGGGTATTTTACTGTCTGTGTATTTTTCAAGAAATTTACGATAGTAAGTAATAGTATTAAATAGTATTAAATTTTAGGATTATCGAGTTTTCACAACGGTTTATCTGTTTTAATTAAAGCTGTGCATAAATTACTGTTAAAATTTGATTTGCTGGAAGTGCACGAAGTTTTTTATTTTATTTATGAATTGCAGTTCCTATGTGTTGTGTAACTTGAAATCGCCGATTAGTTGATAAAACATCAGAATCCGCACGAAACATTTCGTCCGGGAATTCGCATACGTATCTTATTACGAGGTCTCTTTTTTTTGGGGAGAGCAACTTTCGACATTTATAATAAAAACACAGACTCGAAAAATACGAAAATTAATGCACTTCTCGAATGAGTAGACGTTAACAACTAACAACTTAATACATTTATCGAAATGTGTACATCATTACTGTCGCCCAAAAGCGATAATTTGCGATAATGACCACATAATATATTATGTACATAGCACAGTCGTTAATATATATGACTTTACAGGCGCATGGTGCACAGAGTAAATAGTCGAGCAACGTACGCTGGCGTACAATATTTTTAACGGCGACAACGGTGATTTTTCTATATAGGGGAATATTTAACAAAAATATGTAACAAAAGTAAATTATGTTAAAATATGTGAATAATGTTGAATTTGTAAAAATATGTAGTATCAATCGTAGATTAAAACATTTAGATGGTTCTGAAATGTATTTCTATTAAAGAACTGTTCGATTACCATCATTCATCACAATATGTATAAATATACATATAAAGCCGTACCCTAATGATTAATAATTAGTCATTATTGTACTCACATAGTTATAACAAGCGACGACACTCAGAAAACCGTGATAATTCAAAAGAGAATGAAATCGCGGATTTGTGCATGGTAAAATAGGTCTATCATGTGAGTCCGGCTTTAAATAATATATTTTGTCACGGATTTGTGATTCAGTTTCCATCGTGTATTTATTAATTGCAAACGTTGAACAAAACCGGTGATTATAAAATAATTCGAGATTATTCCTTAGCAAGAATATATTTTAGATTCTGAGTGTAGTGAACAAATTCGACCATAAATCTTACTCAGATATATACACGTGGTACCATTTCTAAAAGGTAATGTTGTCCAGATGGTATTTTTTCAAGCAGTTTTATAATATTTGGAAAAAGCCAGGATAAAATTTAAGAAAAACGGGAAGTGTACAAAAATAATACTTATATTGTTTTTCAATTTTATTATTTGTTGTAATTCAGTCAAAACTATTTTTGGAAATTTGAAATTTGGACAGATCACTTATATTTGCCTTTTATAAAAGTGATACAATTTTCAAAATATTTGAGTTATTTTTAGGTTTTTTATAAAAATGTTAATATTTTTGTTGAAATTTAATTGAAAATATTCATATCGACTCGATGGACTTAAAGTTTGGACAAAAAAATTATATTTACTTTTTCTAGACGTGGTAAAATTTTCAAAAAATTTAAGCTATTTTGAGGTATTTATAAACATTTTAGTTTAAGTCTTACATTGTGGTAAAAAAAAATTGATTTTAATGTAATGTAATTTTTTGTAAGATAATTGTAAAATTAAATTTTGACGAAAAAAATTATGCGGAACATATTTTTATATTAACAATTTTTCAATTTTTTTTTATTGAACAAATTATTAAAGAACGATTATAAAGTCAGAATTAAGCGGACTATCTAAAATTTGAAATTATAGCTTTTTGAAGTTCTGTTATTATGAAAATATATGGTATGGTTAATAATTTTGTATTGTCAAACTTAAATATGTTTGCCATAGTTTAAGGGTAGTATATTCCTATTGACATCCTAGAGATCATGATGTCAAACTCGACTTTTGAAACAAATTTTTTCAATATTTTTGCCCCTATTACTTAAACAAAGAAAAAACAAATGCATTTTGTGTATACCTAGTGACACAAGCTACGTCTCACTTGGACTATTTTTATCGCACAATACCTCTCGATTTGTTGTGCAAACTCTTCTACCAGAAATCTTCCTCCAATATAACAAGTGTACCTTATTTTTCTGAAAGGAAATTTTATCTACATGGTACTTTGGGGAGGTCATTTTTTCATTTTTCAAGCGTTTTTAATAACATTTGAGGGAGGTACTTTAGAGAGATCATTTTTCGATTGTCTCAGTAATTTTCTCAGAAAATGTAAAAAACCAAGATAAAATATGGGAACACCAGGAAGTACATAGGAAAATTGGAAAAATCGGTACAATATAAAACAAATATAATTAAAGAAAATATATAAAGCCTATTTGATTGTTTTTTACTTTAAAATTGCATATATATATATTGTGAACAAAGCCTTCCTATCAACTAATATTCAATCAGATTCGATTTTTCTTAAGCAATGGTTTATCGTTGCTTACGGGTATATATTAAATTATCCATACAGGCTGCACCCGTCACTAGTATCTTACCTTTCTTTTTAAATATATGATGTAGATAAAAAGAGTTAACATATAATTTCTTCCACAATGCCTTTTTTTTGCTATTCAAAGCTTAGTGGGAAAAGCGTTATCCATTTAAATAATATGTATGAATAATTATGCATAAAGTGTTTTTATTAACAGCATTAAATTTGTTTATATATTTTATTTGTGCGTGTGTATTTCAGTGGAAAATCAAAGAAAGTTGTTGATTGTTTGGAAAAAGCCATACCTCTAGCAGCTAGAGGTATGGCTTTTAGCTATAGTCTAGCAAAAACAGAAAAAGAACTATTAGGCATATTTTTATTAAGGAAATTAGCATGGTCTCAATAAGCTGCATTTAAATGTTTGGGAATATCACTGCCCAATATTTTTTGAATTTCAAAAAAAAAAAATTAAAATGTTTATCTCTATTGTGGACAAGATATTATAAGATAAAAAAATATTATTAGTTTTACCTTTTTTAACTTGCTGGTTTTCAATTTATAAAAAAGTACTGTTTTTTTGAGTCTGAGTCTATAAACTATAGTTATAATAACTTTAGATTTATAATATTATCTGGCACATTTTATATGGTTTTGGGAAAAATTATAAGTATAATATATTGATATATTATAATAATTTATTCGAGCTGTACACATTTTTTCAAGTAGTTTTGTTAAAACACACTGTTTTTATTATTATGAGGATTGAACATACTCTGAATACCTATCATTGTATTTAAATTAATATTTGTGAAATATGTTCACATAATTACTTGTTACTTGTGATCATTAATTATTGATGATATAATTTAAATTTTTTAAATTTTACACAGTCGAGCAAGATAAATAATTAACTCTGTTTAGTAAATTTAATAAAATTAATTTAATCGTTTTATTAATAAACTATGTTAAGTTATAAGTTAATTTGAAAATTGAATTAACTTATTAAATTTGATTTTTGTTGTAAAATTGTTTTTGTCATAGTGAAAATAATTAAACTTATTGGGTTTGTGAATTTAGAAAATTAGGATAATTAATGTTAAACATATAGTTTATTCCCGGAATATCAAATTGTACTAAATAAGTATAATATTAAAAGCTCGGAAATCCACACACCTATTGTTGAGTTCAATATATATCACAATAAAAACACTTCGCCTACAGCTACGTGTAAAAAAAATGGCTAAGTGAAATAAAAGTCACTAGTTATTACGTACCTAATATGTTTTTCACACTATGAAGATGTGATATTATTTGTGGTGCTAAATAAAAGTTTTGATTTACTTGGCGAGAGCAAATAAAATCTAAACAGATGTCATAACAGTATTTAAGAAGATGTAAAGTAATTTAAGTATTTATTTGTTTATTTAAACATATTTATACAGCATTATAATAATAAAATAATTAGTAAATTGTACAACTTTCATCTCTATTTGCTATTATAGTTGTTTAGGAAATCTATTATGAAATTTTATTTGTTCTTGCCAAGTAAATCGAAAATGTTACTAAGCACCACAAATGACATCATAACTTTATGATGCTGAACACTTACGAGGTACGTAATAACTGGTGATTTATTTTTTACTCAGCCTTTTTTTTACACATAACTATGTTTTTGTTGTGATATAACCTCTTTTTTGCGATTAATTTCAATATGATTTCTGGTAGAAAAATTTGCACAATAAATCGAGGGGGTATTGTGTGATAAAAATAGTCCAAGCGAGTTATGGCTTGGGTCTTTAGGTACATACAAAATGCATTTGTTTTTTCCTTGTTCAAGTTAAAGGGGTGAAAAAATTAAAAACATTTGTTTTGAAAGTCGGGTTTGACATCATGATCCCTAGGATGTCAATAGGAATATACTACCCTTAGACTATGACAAACATATTTAAGTTTGACAAAACAAAGTTTTTAACCATAACATATAATATTCGCATAATAGCAGAATTTCAAAAAGCTATAATTTTGAAACTATATCAGTCCGTTCAATTTTTACTTTACCTAAGCTGCCAGTTCCAATTCACTATTTTTTATTTATAGTAAATTTTTACTTGCCTGTTGTTCTGCCACTTGACGGCGGAGTTGTTCGTTAGCATTTTATAATTTAGTTAAAATATTTTGCATTTCTGCGTTGGTCAACAGATCTTACTGCGTAGGTCCGTCCAAGGCTGTATGTGTCATGTGATGGTAGAAACCACCAGTACGCCACCACACACGCTTGTGGCCTACTTAGTATTATTATTATATAAACACTTACCGATTTCCAATGAACGTGGTAAGCATTTTGATGTTATAAAATTACTGAATTCACATTGGTATACCTGCTTTATACCTAATTGTAATGTATACTTATTTTAAAATTCCATGAAAAATGATTGAGAAAACTTTAAAACAATTTTATATCACTAACTATTTGTTCAAACCAAATATATTATTAATGTTATTAATCTTACAATGTATAATATTTTAGTTTATTTTATATTTTAATAGGGGCGGGTCATGTCTATAATAGAAATAGTTGGTCATAGAGGACTTAAGTTCTTATTTCTATAACTTAAAAAATAATAACAATAAAAACCCCAACATTCATACCGTAATTCACAATGGAAATTGGTAAGTTACTATTTTGACTTATTCAAAATTTCTAGGATGACCAATAAAGAGTTAAAAAGTTAATGATTAATTTTGAGTTTTAATTACCTATATTATATTAATTTATTATTATTATTTTTTTATTTTAATATATTAAATTCAAAATCTATACACTATTAGAATACATCATATAGACAGTATTTATTATTCATACTGACTATTGAATAATTTACTCAAAAAATGTATTTGTTTGTCTTATCATAGTATAATATATTTAGCAATGATAATAAAGATTATTTGATTAAATAATTATTCGAATAACTCCCATCTAGTATTTACCACATTAAAGGAGTTATCAAAAAAATGACTTATAGTTTTTTTACTTTTAAATCATTAAACAATCCATATTTTTTTGAATAAAAAGAAACTCATTGGTTTTGTTTACTAAAAAAATTATCAATATACATTTAAGTATTCTATTTTGTTATAAACCTTCAATTATTATTACACCATCTAGTTTAAAATTGAATTTATATTTTATTTTAATTCTACTTAAGCTGTTACACTATACATTTAATAAATTATAGTAGATTTGGTTGTCCACAAAAAGAATGGCTGTTTGACATTAACGAATAAATAAATAATAAAATAATATTTTTAACAGTATTCAAAGGGGTTGTAATAATTTTAATGCACCCTTGTCAATAATTAGAGATCACATTTATTTAACAATAGAATAGAATAATTTTAATATTATAATAAATAATTATTTATAATAAATAAAATAATTACCAAATAATTTGTTACTATCCTGACAGTACTTTTAAACAAATTAAAAACCAGCAAGTTAATAAAAGACAAAACTAATAATATCTTGTCCATAAAATAGAAAAAACTTTAAATTTTTTAAATTTTTTTTTGGAAATTCATTCAACTTTGGGAATTATTATTGCAAAACGTTCAGATGCTGCTAATCGGGCCTGTGCTGAATTCCGTAATGAAAATATGCGTAACAATTCTTTTTCTGATTTAGCTAGAGGTATAGCTTTTTCCAGACAATCCAGAGCTTCCTTTAATTTTCCACTGAAATACACAAATATAAATAATATGTACAAACAATTTAATGCTGCTAATAAAAAACACCTAATGCATAATTATTCATATAAACTAATTAAATAAAAAACAATTTCCCCACTCAGCATTGAATAGCAAGAAAAGGGCATTGTGAAAGAAATTATATGTTAACTCTTTTTTAGCCACATCATATATTGAAAAGAAAGGTAATATACTGGTAACAGGTGCAGCCTGTTATAGATAATTTAATGTATACCTGTAAGCAATGATAAACCATTGTTTAAGAAAAAATTTCAGAAGAAGTTCAGTTCATAATGATGCTTTTTCAAAAATAAATATGTAATTTTATAGTTAAATAAATAAATAGACTTAATATATTTTTTTTAATAATATTTGTTTTTGTTGTACGGATTTTTCCAATTTCTCTACATTTCCTTGTTTTCCCATGTTTTATCTCGAATTTTCACATTTGCTGAAAAAACTCTTGAGAAAATCGAAAAATTTTCTTTTAGAAACATATCTATCATTAAATGTCAGAGCAAAATTACTGCTAGAAAAGTTATAAAAGTTGTTCACAGAAAAAAAGGCTTTTTAATATTACATTTTTATTATATGTAACTAGAAGAAATGCAACTAATTATAAAATGTTTTAAAAGCAATGGAATTGTGGTAATATTTATATTTTACGTTTTCCAATTTCAAAATCGTAGAGTTTATCACCCTATTATATAACATTATATATATTATTACATATGCGGCAATATTTATACATTTTTCGTTATCATGTTGTATATTCACGACTTGACAACAGACAAAATAACAAACAAACTAAATAACTTAGTGCAAAAATCCATACTGGATCATGTGAAGAGTGAAACTGAAAAGAGATGCGGGACTTATATTAATACATTTAACAAATATGACTTTGACTAATTTAATACTACTTTCACCTGAAGAAATAACAAAAAGCTAATAAACTTCAAGAATTTTATAACGATGATTTATACAAATTATTCGCTTGTGAATATATTCATTTTCGAGCATTTCTTCAAAGTATAAATAAAAATATTGATGTAGTTATCAATATTCTTATGTGGTAATAATTTAGACACAGTTTTTCCTAACGTAGATATTGCTCTACATATGCTTTTATGTATGGCAATAACTAACTGTTCACCCGAACTCTTTTTCTATATTAAAACGCGTAAAAAATTATTTGAGAGCAAGTATGGAAGAGGATAAACTAAATCCACTGAATTTTTTGGCAATTGAAACTAAGTGAACAAAATGGACTTAGATGCCATAATAGAAGACTTTTCGACTCCAAAGTCGCCCAGAAAGCTGATGAGTACTAGGCATTAACTATTTAATTTTGAATATAATTTAAAAATGAACTGTTTAAACATTTTTTACTACCATGTTTTTTGTCATTATATTTTATAGATTTATTTATTTTATATTTTTTATAATTATTTTTTTATATGAATGTATGCATGCATTTTTATAACATCTGTATATTTTTATTTAACATCATTAAATTTTTAAGTAAAAAAAGAAAAACTATAATTGTATGCTTTAATAACATTTTTTAAACTAGAAAAATATTTATATTAAAAGGCAGCAATTTATATAATACTTAAGGAAACATAATGGTTAAATCACTATGTATATGATACAGATTTGGGTTTTATGATAATGTTTTAATAAGAAATTTCGTATAATAATCTCTCAAATTTTTCTAGTTTGAATGTAAATTGATAAAAACAATTCAAAACTCAATAAATTGAGTTATAATGGTGGTTTTAAATAATCTTATTAAAATCTATATAGTGATAATAAATCAAATAATTTAGTTATAATGTTTTTTTTAACTGTAGCGACATTATTAAAAAAGTTTCAATTCAAAATTAAAACATATCTTAACAGAGTGGTATTGAAATAAAATAATCATCTAAAAATATTATATACATGTGTTTTAATATCTTACGTTTCAATGTAAACTGTTCCAAGTGTTTCATAGGCAAGATAACATTTTGGATCAATGTTTAATGCTTGTCCAAGGAGATTAAATGCATCAGGTATACTATTTTTCCACAATAATGAGTTCAATGCTGAAAAAAAAGCAATTAATTTCCAGTAAGCCAGTTAATGTTATTTATTAATTTAAATATTTTTAAATATTAATAGCAAACAAATGTATAATACAAGCACAAGAAAGTAAACAACAATATTAAGAAGTCAGACTACTTTAATAATAATTATCAGGTAAAAACTTACTAGTTAAAGTAATTAATAAAATATTGATTATTTGGCATTGACATACCCACTCTACTCCAACTATCCCTGTAACTTTACTTTTCACTTACTTTAGTCACAGTTGTCTATGGTGTGATTTGATAATTTATAAACCTTATGAAAATTTTTCTTTTCATTTTAATACAAGACAAAATTGTTTTCAATCAATAAAATTGTGTATATCTATAATCATGATTTGGTACAAATATTTTTTTCAGCATTTTAGATTTGGAATGTAGTAAGGAATCTATTTGTTTTAATATGTTTTTTTTTGGTCTGTAATGTATCAAGTATAGCACCTTTTTGAAAGGAAATTTTGTCTAGTTGGTGCATTAGAGAAGTAATTTTTTTGATTTTCCAAGAGATTTTCAAAATAATTGGGAGAAACCTTAAAAGACCAAAAATGAAAACTGATAAATTTACAGTATTACGATTCCTTTTTTTTAAACTTTTAAGGTATACCTTTTCTACCAGAAATATTGCTCTAATTGTTTTGTTCTATTGTGAATCTAGTTTTAGAGTACAGAAGTCATTTTTTGATTTTTCCCTGTAGTTTTTCAAAAACCGAGCAAAAGGGAAAATACCATAGAAAGAACAAGAAATTTCACCAAAATAGTAGTTTAATTCTTTTCAATTATTTTTATGTCATAAGTCAGTAAAAAATGAGTAAGTTTATATACTTGAAATTTTGACAAAAAACTTACAATTGTTTTTTCTAAGATGATAAACCATTTCAAACTTTGAGCTACTTACACACATTTTAATTTTATGTATTTTTTATATTATTTCTATTTGGTAGGTACTAGGTGGAAAAAATTGTTAGACTGAACAGAAATACTTGAAAATTGAATAGGAAGTTCATTGTAAGTTGTACCTACTTAGTAATTCTTCTCTTTTTTCCTTTGCATATCTACTCTCTGAGGGTGTTGGCCATCACCACAATAGCTGCCTACAATACCTTGTCATGTACTATATCTTTCCAGTTCTTTATACCCAGCCTTACCAAGTCTTCCTCTAATTCTTCCAGCCATATTTTAGTTTGCCTTCTGGTCTCTTCCTTTGAGGTACCTATTAATTTTCTTCTGGACAAATGATATGACCAAGCCATTGTATCCTCTCACCCTACATGAAGTTAGCTATCATTTCTATTTCCAATATGTCCAGTAACTCTCAATTGTATCTCCTTGCCATTCTCCCTAGTGGGCACCTTATATGGGTTCATACATTTTTGTCCATACTTTATTTTCAAATGTCCTTAGCTTTCTTTCAAAAGTGCTAGTTGTTGTCAGTGCTTACATACGTTAGAGATAAACTTATTATATCTACATATACCCTGGCTTTTACTCTGGAGTTGGGAATTTTGTTTTTTCAGTGTTCTTCCAGCGTTTGCCAATTTCTATTGACCAATCGTTAATTGTGTGTTGCACCTAAATACTTGAAATCATCTACCTTTTTGTAAACCAGCCCTACACTACCCTCCAAATCTACCCCACTATTTATAAGTTCCACTATTTTTATTTTATCAGAATTTATCTGTTGTCTGGTCTTACTCGCCTCTGTTTCCAGAATTCTCGCTGCATTGACTATACCTTCCAGTGTCTCTTTCCTTCCTCAGTGAGCGGAAGTACCCTCACTACCGTTTCTATCGCTATATTAAACAGGATTAGAATGTGTGTATTTCATTACTTCAAACCTGATCCTGATGAAGGGCAATGATACTGTATTGTCCACCCTTACCCGATAATGTGTGTCTTTCATGCAAAGCTGAGTTATTTGTATTCGCTTTTGGGAGAGTCCAAACTGAAGCATTATTCTGTACAAGCTGTTCCTGTGAATGCTTTCATACACTCTTCTGAAATCAATAATTAGGTGCCATATATTCTGCTAATATTCATATGTTTTCTCTATGGCCTGTTTTATAACTGATAATTGTTCTAATCTTGATTCTCCCTTTATGAAGCCACATTGATAATTTCAGGCACATTCTTCCACTTATGGGGTGAGGCGTTCTAGTAGAATTCTGCCATATATTTTGGATTTTGTACATAATTAGAAGAAGAAAAAAATTGAGTGTTATGTAGTAATTTTAAAATAGCTTTAACATCTAATTTTGACAAAAATCATAAATAATATGATTTAATCTAATTTTATTAAAACTTGTTTAAACGAACTGATCTCCAAATCGTTTTCCACCATCAATGGTTTAACATTGCATTCTGACATAAATAAAATAACTTTGTGTAGCATTACTTTCCAACTTCAAATGTACAACAGTGGGATACCCATCCTCAGTATCAGCTTTTTTTTTTTCATATTTCCTCCAGTTACCACTCATTTTCATAGCAAATTCATAGCAAAGTTCTCTGTTATGTCCATGTTTTCTAGGTAGTGCGACACTATCTACCCTAACCCTGAAATTTTTACATTCAAAAAACACAAGATTACCTCTTTGTACTAGAAAAGTAGCATTGTCTGGATGAATTTCATGGGCTTTTTTGAACAATAAATCTGCTTCTTCATAAGCTTTTTCTTCTGACAGAGCCTTTATAAACATAAATAGACACATTTTAATTTTAAAATCTACACTATTTTATAATATATTTTTCTACCAGGGCATATAGTCTAAAACTTTCATCAATATCTGGGTATTTATTTGAAAATACTTTCAATTTTTTCAAGAATTTTTCTACATCCAATTCATTTGATACACTTTTGGCATGTTGGTATCGAGCAAAATAATAATGAACATTATACAATACAAACTTAGAATTCAATTCCACTGCTTTTTTGAAATCTTCAACCGCTTTCTCAGTGTACATTTCATTTAAACAAATCTAAAAAAAATTAATGATTTTTGTTACTACAGTAGGAATTTTTAAGTTTTTTCTTATGCTCTGTATATTACTTGAGCTCTGTGATAATATACTGCAGAACTGTTGGGATCAATAGCTTCAGCCAAGTTGAAATCCTCAATACATTTGTCAACTTCTTCTTGTTGGTGATAACCAGATGCTCGTTTTATTAAAGAATTTATAATTAACTATCAAAAATATAACTACATTAATAAAATAAAAAAAAAAAAAAATAAAAAAAAAATTGAAATAAAGTTGATAATATTTAACCATGTATAAACAAACTTTAATATTAATTGGAAAAAAAATATGCTGAAAACTCCCTATAACTTAGAAAGATTTAATTATTTAGTTCGTTTTCTCCCCTTAAATGTCTACATCAAAAAAAAATTATATATATATATATACACATAAATATATTCTACTCACTATTTAAGGAAACAAAACTATAAAAAAAAAAACTTAAAAAAACAGTGAACATTTTTTTTGTACCTATTCCCTTATTCACAAAAATCATATCTGCATAACTGCTGATTTTAAAGTACCGCTCTTAATTTTAATTTCTCATGTAAATTGCTCAATCTGGACATTTGTTTATTAGTTCAACTGAATAAAATAAGAAAACCAAGTAATAGCATATAATGATTTATGGAAGTATATTTGTCAATCAGTATGCCATGGACTCTAATATTAAAATAAGGTATCAAATTTCCGAATTGGTTAAATTAAGTATTTTATCAATTTTACACGTTATCAATAAAAGTTGTTATGTTTTTTGTGTTGTAATTGCTCTATCATAATTTGTATTGATAATAATATATATTTTAATAATCTTAATTACCAATAAATATATAAACTTTAATATTATACCTTGTTAGGAACATTTAGATTTTCGATGACAGTAGTAAGATGTTCAATGCCAGCAACAATATTCCCACGCAGTATACAAAAAGTAGCTAATAAGTTTAATGCCAAACTTCTACGAATCAAACTATTATCAGTTTTCTTTAATTCTTCTTGACACGCATTTTCTATGTTTTCGTAATTTTGATTCTGAATACATTTTATTGCATACTCCAAACCTGTACTAAATTAATTAATACATACATTGTATTATATATTTATCATATGTAATAAAAACTATTTATTTATTTTTAAATGATAATAAATGCATATTATGATTTATATTAAATACTATTTACTTTATGTCTGATTTTAATAATGTCAGTGCAAATTCTTCAGAAAATGGATCATCACAGAAAGATTTCAAATAATTATCAATAAACGTTTTTGATGGAAANTAATATCTTCTAAAGCGAGTTTAAAGTTGCCTAATTCTGAAAGTACTCTGGCTCTTTGGGATAATGCTTTTTTGTATGTTGGTACCAAAGCCAGGGCATTGTTACAATCAGCCAAGCAATTTTCATTATCATTCTGAAAGTATAATATAAGCAATAACTACCATTGTTATAATCTATATTTAAAGAAAAACCAGTTTTTTCTTGTCAAAACTGACCAAAGTCATTAATTTACCTACCAATTTATCATAAGCAGCAGCTCGATTTTGAAACAGAATTGATAAAACTATTGCCTCTGCTTCTGTACATATTGATATGGCTAGCGTATAATGTATGATGGCCATTAAATAATTTCCTTTTGAAAATTCTGCATTTCCGTGTTTTTTTAAATCTTTGACCTCTTCTATTGGTGTCTGTCGAAAAAATACCAATATACTAGGTAGGAACTTATAATGTATATTTAAAATATACTATTTTATGGGAATCGTTTTCACTTTTGTTTAACTAATTTAGATTCTTTAAATAAAAAACTGGGTATACCAACCTTTTTTTTGAAGTTTTGAACGTTTCTCTGTAAATCGAACGACGATCCGCTGGAATCAGACATTGCGTACGTTACACGGAAAACCAATGTTAATAAAGGATTAGCGTGGTACAGGAATTCTATCGCGGAACGATGACTGATTGAGTCTTTCACAATTAACAGTTATATATGTAATATAAAAAACAAGTCCGGATAACTTAATAGCCGAATCTAAAACACAATACACGTCGGTATACGTGTAGTTCAAAGTTGTCAGGAAAATGAAAAAATCAATATAACTACAGCTGCCCTCAGTAATACCAATATCGAAAAGATAAAATTCAAATCAAAATGTAGTTACACCAATAATATGGAAAAAATATTGTTTTAATTATTTTATATATGTATTTGTGATATTCGTGGAATTTATATGTTCAACCCTAAAATAGATTACCTATAAATCGATGGAATTTACAATCACTACCTTTATGAATAATCATACCGTGATATTTCTTCTTGTACATATTTTATTTTTTCTCATGTATGAACTCATATTTTAAACTACATTTGTCCGCATTTGTCGGCTTTGGCGGACAAATGTAGTTTAAAATATGAGTTCATAAGCCATTATTTCTAATTTTTTGCATACAAAGACAGTCAAATAGATTAATGCAAATGTTTTATATGTAAATTCAGATAAAAATTACTGTTAAATTTTGAATAAAATTGAATGCATTTAATTTTAAGATATATTGTTACAATATTATTCAATCTTATCGTCAGATAGTTTGTGTTCTAATAAATCTAATACTTAATAATTTTAAATATAATTGGCAACCAATAATCATAAACTAAAGGTATGTATTAAGAATTTTCTAATTTTAGATTAATTAATGTTGTAATGATTGGTTTATTGGCGTTGGGAAAGTGGCGTCCCTATCGCCCAGTGCCCTTCATTGGATGCTGCAATAGCCCCACC